>CAUYRT010096631.1:0-56383 GCA_963574885.1 Lepilemur ruficaudatus
GGTGGATAGCTCAAGGTCAGGAGTTCAAGACCAGCCTGAGCAAGAGTGAGACCCTGTCTCTACTATAAATAGAAACAAATTAATTGGACAACTAAAAATATATGTAAAAAATTAGCCGGACATGGTGATGCATGCCTGTAGTCCAAGCTACTCAGGAGGCTGAGGCAGAAGGATTGCTTGAGCCCAGGAGTTTGATGTTGCTGTGAGCTAGGCTGATGCCACGGCACTCTACAGCCCGGGCAACAGAGTGAGACTCTGTTTCAAAAAAAAAAAAAAAAAAAAATTATTATAGAATGTTTAAACAGTCTTTTTGAAATTTATATGAGGCTCATATTTAAGAACTGCTAATAGGTACATGGCTGCATAATGTTGTGGAAAGAACACTGGACTTTGGTGAAGTTACCCACCTACCTTGATAAATAATATAGATAAAGGTCCTTAGGCATAACTCACAGGGCCACTGGAGAAATGAGATAGTATACCCTGTAGAACATACAGGTAATGTTCCCCTCTGCCTCCAGAGGAACTTTACAAGAGAAATGAAGTATATAAAATGTTGCTTAAGCATGTCCTTTTTCTCAAGAAGGTTATACTATAATTGGAAATTTAAAAGAAAACATTTCCCAATATAGCTGACATTGAATGGAACCCATACACAGATTACTTGGAATGTATTGATAGAACACTGTACATTCAGTATAACTAGAAATGAGAGTATGTCCATCTTTGGGAGATTTGAGATACTCAGAGTCCTCTTCCTCTAAAAGGTGCTTTTAAAAAATCATATCACATCTGATAGTTGGCGTATTGCCATGCCTCTTAATGAAAAGAGAAAGAGTTTGGAATTATTAAATAAATGCTTGTAAAGTCTGTCTAAGGGGAATTATTTAAATAGAAGTCCATCTGTGTTAGAGTACTGCTTTAAGTTTAAGGGTAGGCCCTTCCTCCTCATAGACAGGCTTTAGTTTAACTTTGGTATTCAAAATAGTGCTGTAATTTTTTTTTTTTTTTTTTGAGACAGGGTCTCACTCTGTTGCCCAGGCTATAGTGCAGTGATATCATCATAGTTCACTGCAACCTCAAACTGCCAGGCTCAGGCATATCCTCCTGCCTCAGCCTCCTGAGTAGCTGAGACTACAGGCACATGCCACCATGCCCAGCTAATTTTTCTATTTTTTTTATAGAGACGGGGTCTCATTATGTTACTAAGGCTGGTGGTCTTGAACTCCTGGACTAGAGCAGTCAGTCCTCCTGCCTCAGCCTCCCAAAGTGCTAGAGTTACAGGTGTGAGCCACCATACCTGGCTGGTGCTGTAATTATATATAGGGCCACTGGTGTGGTTTGAGAGAAATTTATGCAAAGATGTACTTAAGAATAAAGACTTAAACTAAGCAACTGTCTTCTAAAACAACCTAGTAAAAACATCTCCATGATTTGTCATCCTGTTTTTGGAAGATTTGAAAAATGTTAATTATATTAGTTTTAGAATAGGGATATGGTTTGAAATCTTCTCATCATTTGAAATTCTAGAATCGAATTGTCTTCACATTTAAATAGCCATTAGGTTGTTTAATCAATTCAGTTCATATATACCTACATAAATGTTATTCCTCTATGGCAGGAATAATAGGAATTCCTCTGTAGCCAGATTCATTCCTTTCTGGAAATCATGAAACTAATTTTACAATCTAAAAAATATACTAGTACCCATTTCATTTAATTTCCTAAAGTTAAGTAGGTATTTTTGTTCTACCAGTTGTGGTTTCTACCTAAGTAGTCATAGATAAATATTTTTGTTTTTATTTATTTATTTATTTTTGTTTCTCCATCGTTTAATGTACTTTAGGGTTCTGATTCTTGTGACATCGACAGTGTCCTCTGAGTATGCTGGGAAGGGAGTGGGTTGGTTGGAGGGATGAGGGCGGTGCCCAGTGCCCTGGTGGCCAGGGGATTAATATTTTTAAATGCCTACTATTTTGTCATGAATATTTGATTCTTTAGCTGCTGTAGTTATAGCATTCGTTCATTCTCCGGATATTTATTGAGCACCTTGTACCAGTCTCTGTGCTGGATGCCAAGGGTGCAGTGGTGAGCAAAAGCAGAAAAGTGAGGGAGATTCCAACTGAAGAAAGGTACTGGATGCTAGGCACAGTGGCTTCTGCCTATAATCGCAACACTTCGGGAGGCCGAGGCAGGAGGACTGCTTGAAGCCAGGAGTTTGAGACCAACCTGGGCAACACAGTGAGGGACACCCCCCTACCCAGCCCCGTAGTCTCTACACAAAAATTTAAAAAAATTAGCTGGGAAGGTGGTGCAAGCCTGTAGTCCTAGGTACTCAGGAGGCTGAGATTGAAGGATTGCTTGAGCCCAGGAGTTCAAGGTTGCAGTGGGCTATCATCATGCCACTGCACACCAGCCTGGTCAGCAAAGCAAGAGCCTTGTCTTTTAAGTACCTTACGTAGGTCTATGTATACAGTAGAGCTTACAGGAAATGCTTCTTTTTTTTTTTTGAGACAGAGTCTCACTCCCTTGCCAGGGCTGGAGTGCCATGGCATCAGCATAGCTCACAGCAACCTCAAACTCCAGGGCTCAAGCGATCCTCCTGAGAAGCTGGGACTACAGGAATGTGCTGCCATACCTGGCTAATTTTTTCTATTTTTAGTGGAGACGGGGGTCTCACTCTTGCTCAGGCTGGTCTCAAATTTCTGAGCTCAAGCAATCCTCCTGCCTAGGCTTCCCAGAGTCCTAGGATTACAGGCACGAGCCACCACGCCTGGCCAGGAAATGCTTCTTAAGTGAAAAGATGGGGAACTAGTAATTCATGTCTATAGACTAAGTTTTTTAAAATACAGCTCAATAAAAGCAAACAAACAAAAACTAGATTTTGAATTTTAGGTTTTAAATAAACCTGAAAAGAGTGGAAGTACAGAGGAGAAAAATAGGAAGGTAGTTGTAAGACTGGGAGTAACAGAAACTAAAATTTGCCTTTATTATCACGTATATGAAATTTATTTTTAAAGCTTTTTATATAAGTTCTAAATACTTGATACATGAAATACTAACAACTGAGATAGAAATTACATAGAATCTTAGAGATGGAAGAGTTAGGGAAATCATTCAAGTTTCAGAATGTGGTTTTTGCAACTCATACAAAGCAAAAACACAAAGGTTTTTTTATAGAGATGAATGAAACAAAACATAATATCCAAATTTAGATACATATTGGGTTTTAGAATATATTGTGTGAAGCTCTTTGAAAAAACATACCTTTATAATTGGTTTTCTAAGGTAAAATTAGCATTTTATTTAATAGAATGGTCTTCTCCACTAACCCTATGCCATTGAACCATAGACTGTCTGGAATGAACCCTAACTAATATTAACATTTTAGTTAAAATTAAGAGTTTGTGTTTCCTCAACACTCACAAGGTTAAATAGTTGGAATGAGTGTATTAACTCTCAGGAAGTTAACTGTAAAATATGCCATAAATAATCCACAATGAAGGTAAATCACAAATGGAACAGACAGTTGAGTTGGTGCTATAGTACAGATTTTGGTTCTTAATTGAGCTATTTCGAAGAGGTTTATTAAGTGTTTCTTTCCTTGTGTACAAATATGATCTGCTGAGAAAAATTGAGAATTTCTTCATCAAGACCATGCATTTTATGTGGCAGGAAACATGCCTCTAGTTCACTGTTGTCACTAGTTCACAGGTGGCTTCACTTAGAGAAACTTTTCTCTAGTTCTCCAGCATAATGAAAAGCTCCATAAACCTATGTTGATTAAATAAGGGGATGATTGCATAATAAAGCTAGTATGCTTCACATTTTGTATTTTTTTTAATGTTTTTTCTTCCTATATTAGTGGTGAGAGACGATCTTGTAATCAGCCTATGTAGACCCCCTCTGAGGAGCCCAGGATCTGGTAAGAGATTATTTTGTCTGTTACCTTAACTTTTTTATAAATACAATTTTACTTTTAAAATTATTATTTTAAAAGTGAAGTACATTATTCATATTGTTCAAAACTCAAAAGTTACTATAGATGTACCCTGAAAAGTCTTCCTGCCCCCACCCATTCTCCTCATCAGAAACAACCAATCTTGTCAGTTTCTGAAGTATTTTTCTTTTTCTTTTCTTTTCTTTTTTTTTTTTCAGACAGGGTCTCACTGTTTCCCAGACTAGAGTGCCATGGCATCAGCCTAGCTCACAGCAACCTTAAACTCCTGGGCTCAAGCGATCCTTTTGCCTCAGCCTCCCGAGTAGCTGGGACTACAGGCATACGCCACCATGCCCAGCTAATTTTTTACATATATTTTTAGTTTGCCAATTAATTTCTTTCTATTTTATAGTAGAGACGGGGTCTCACTCTTACTCAGGCTGGTCTTGAACTCCTGACCTTGAGCTATCCACCCGCCTCAGCCTCCCAGAGTGCTAGGATTACAGGCGTGAGCCACCGCACCCGGCCAGTTGATAGTCCTTTTAAGTAGTATAATGATAAAGATCTGTTAAGGTTTTCTTGATGAACCTATGGTAAAGAACCATATGGTGCGTTTCCTTTTCAGCTCTAATCGTTCTCTTGCTCTCTCTCTTGCAGATTCAGCGTACAAAACAAATGGAAATACTGAAATGAGTGAATTAGGTTCGTTTATCCCTAATTCTTACAAGTTACCTTTGAGGGTTCTGATTATCAGTAGAATAAAACAGTACACATTTGGTTGCTGGCTTGAGAATATTACTTTGTTTATTACCTCAGCTTGTGGGACGCTGTCCCTATGACTGTGGCCTAGCTTGAATAGCCTTGGTTTTTATTCTGCCTGAAATTATGTCTTATATTATTGTTTCAGTAATATAAGAACATGTACTAACAAATCTATTAAGTTTTTATTAGTCTTAGTTTAATTCATACTGTTGAGGAAAAAGGAGATATCAACTTACCAATTAAGGTTTTTCCCTTGATTTAGAAAGTGAATTTGAGATGTTTTTGATAAGTTCAATATCCCTTGCCATGTTTGTTGAACTGGTTTTAATTCAAGTGTTTGCCTTGTTGTAGGACATGAATACTAGTATCTGTGGCTTTAAGTGAACCTACATTGAATGCTGTTGGACTTAGTTTTAATTCTTCTCTAAATTTAAAGATGAGCCAAAAAGAGAGAAGCTTCATTTCTCTTTATAAATAGTTGCAACTTCCTCTATTAAATTCATCTTTCACTTTGAGTTCAGGCTAATTCTTTGGAGACTTCAGGATTTATAGTGTTCAGGTACTGAAAATGGTCTTTGCAGTATGTAGCTTATCATGTGTAATACTTTTACATGCCAGAATTTGTCAAATACTCTGTTTAAAAACTTTAAAAAAATGTTTTTTAAGCCATAGACTCTTAACTGGAAGAGAACTTGGAGCTGAAATAACTTGGTATGCTAGATTTAGAAATCATTTTTATAAGAACTTTATAAGAAAAACTAAATTTTTAAAAACCATTTGCCATTTTAAAGTAATTTTCTATAGGTTTAATACAGAGAATAGCACTCTCTGATTCCTTTTCTAGTAATATTAGTACATTTTGGAGTATATGAAATGGCCATTCATGAAGCTGGAATACTAGTGATTATCTCCAAACTGTTCTTTGCTCTTTCCTTTTTGCTGCCTTCATGCTGCCCCACTCTGACTCTGCTCTCAAAAGCATGATTGTCATTGAACAGTCTTAAAGGTATCTATACCAGGGATCAGTAAGCTACATCCTCTGGGGTAAAAAATCTGACTCATGATCTGTTTTTATACAGCCTTTGAACTAAGAAAGGATTTTTACATTTTGGTGGGGGAAAAACCTGACAGAGACCTTATGTGGCTCACAAAGCCTAAAATGTTTACTATTTGGTCTTTCATAGAAAAAGTGTTGCCGACCTCTGATTTATACTGATGGCAGGAATAAAGACAGCAAATCACTCAAATTGTCATTTGTTTCTTTTTTCTTTTTTTTTTTTTTTGAGACAGAGTCTCACTCTGTTGCCTGGGCTAGAGTGAGTGCCGTGGCGTCAGCCTAGCTCACAGCAACCTGAAACTCCTGGGCTCAAGCAATCCTTCTGCCTCAGCCTCCTGAGTAGCTGGGAATACAGGCCTGGGCCACCATGCCTGGCTAATATTTTCTGTATATTTTTAGTTGGCCAATTAATTTGTTTCTATTTTTAGTAGAGACGGGGTCTTGCTCTTGGTCAGGCTGGTTTTGAACTCCTGACCTTGAGCAATCCGCCTGCCTAGGCCTCCCAGGGTGCTAGGATTACAGGCGTGAACCACTGGGCCTGGCCCATTTGTTTCTTCTAAGAGTAAATTCAGGAGTTACATTCTTGCCTGAACATATGCTTATTGCAACACTCCATACTAGGTTGTACTGACAACCCAAGGAGAAAGGAGACAATGACTCCTGTATTCTGACTAGTCTTTCTTTGGGAAAGCACAGCAATCTTATTTGTGATATTTTCATATCTTTGTCCCAGACAAAACACAAAGTAAGCTAAATTTATATTTTCTTCGGTAGCCTTTATTCATCACACCAAGCACATCCCATAAGTCTCTATGAATAGCAAGATCTATAGTATAAATGTAAGTGCTTTGGCACCTGGGCTTTCAAAATATCTAGGGAATTTTATGAGTCTTAGCAGTCTGAGTTATACCTGGGACTTTGTAATTTCCTTAAAAATCATAGTTAAATGAAAGAAAGTGAACAAAAAGTGGCATAATTGGTGGTTGGTCTCTATTAGAGGAGATGATTGTAAGTGATCTGTTCTTCAAACATAAACATGTTGAACTTCTGAAAGTAGCTTTTCTTTTTCTTTTTTTTTTTTTTTTTGACAGAGTCTCACTCTGTTGTCCAGGCTAGAGGAGTGCCGTGGCATCATCCTAGCTCACAGCAACTTCAAACTCATGGGCTCAAGCAATCCTTCTGCCTCAGCCTCCCAAGTAGCTAGGACTACAGTCATGCGCCACCATGCCCACCTAATTTTTTCTATATATATTCTTAGTTGTCCAGCTAATTTCTTTCTATTTTTTTTTTTCTGGTAGAGACGGGGTCTTGGTCTTGCTTAGGCTGGTCTTGAACTCCTGAGCTCAAATGATCCTCCCGCCTTGGCCCCCCAGAGTGCTTGAAAGTAGCTCTTCTTAACCAGTTGAGATTGTTGGAAAAGTAACACCTTCTTAACAGCATGATTTAATTAATTACTATTTCTCTATATATTTGTTAAAGGCACAGCCTTTATAATTTCTTAAAATAACTTTTTAAAAATAAGAATATTTTTGCTCAAAATAGAATTTTAATTGTCAAAGATTGTGCATGAGCATAGGGAAAAGTAATGCTTTTATTTTTAAAATATTTCTTTTAATGCTTTAACCTTCTACATGTAGCAGCCAAGTTAAAACCAAGGAAACGGAATAATAAAAACAGGGAAATGAAATTAAAGCTTATGTAGTTGTAGGTGCTACTCATCCATCATCAGATTTTGTTTAAATATTTATCTGTACATTCTATGCAGCTTGTTTAAAAAGATGAAAGCAAGTGGAATTTTTTTTTTTTTTTATTGGGGAAAACTACAAAGCATTTACAGTATAATGTTTACAGTCACAATTTATAGTGAGCTGGTTTCCCAAAATATATTACCACTCAAGTTGACTTATCTTGATTTTTCTTTAATATTTCAATTTCTTTAGTGAATTTTTCTTTCAAGTCCTGGATTTTTTTTTTTTTTTTGTGGTTTCCTTGTATTGGTTACCCATTTTTTCTTGCATATCATTGAGTTTTCTTACAATCCATGTTTGAAATTCTTCTGTCATTTTAGTGTTCTGAATTTGGTTAATGTCTGCTTCTAGAGAGCTGGTGTTCCTCTTTGGGGATGTGCTTTCCATTTGATTCTTCATACTTCCAGAGTTCTTTCTCTGAGTCCTTTCCATCTGGATCCTCCATTGCTTCCCACCTTTCAGTTTTCGTTTGGAAAGTAACACAGCCTGTTTAGGCTCTGTTCCAGTACATGCTGTAGGAGCAAGGCAGATCACTGCTGCTGCCTACCAGCCTGGATGTGTGCACTTCTATGATTGTTTGATCTGCTAGGGGAGCCGATAATATGTTGTTCAGGGTTTTTCTACCACAGTTGGGAGGCTGCTCCTGATGATAGGGGTTACTTGGGGAGCTTGTTTTGGCTTCTTGCCAGGATTTTTGTTCCCTGACCACAGCACCCACTGTTGGCAGCTGACCTGAAGTGGAAATCCAGCCCCAGGGTTATGATCCTATTGGATGACCTAAACCAGTCTTACAAGCAAAGTCACTGGGCTGTCAACTATTGATTTTTGCCAAGACTCCACAGATTCACACTAGAACGCTTAACAAAATAGGCATATATGGGGTTTACCTAAAAATGATACAAGCCATATATGACAAACCCACAGACAACATCATACTGAATGGAGAAAAATTGAAAGCATTCCCACTTAGAACTGGAACCAGACAATGTTGCTCACTTTCTCCACTTCTATTCAACATAGTGCTGGAAGTCCTTACGAGAGCAATGAGACAAGAGAATGAAATTAAGGCCATCTAAATTGGGGCAGAAGAGATCAAACTCTTACTATTTGCTGATGATATGCTATTATATCTAGAAAACCCCAAGGATTCAACCAAGAGACTCCTGAAATAGATAAATGGATTCAATAAAGTCTCAAAATTCAAAAGCAATACACACAAATCAGAGGCATTCATATATGCCAATAATGGTCAAACTGAGAACCAAATCAAAGACTCAATACCCTTCACAATAACAACAAATAAAATAAAGTATCTAGGAATATATATAACTAAGGAGGTAAAAGATCTCTACAGAGAGAACTATGAAACACTGAGGAAGGAAATAGCAGAGGATGTAAACAGGTGGAAGACCATACCATGCTTGTGGGTTGGCAGAATCAACATTGTTAAAATGAATATACTACCCGAAATGATCTACAGATTCAATACAATCCCTATTAAAATACCAACTGCATTTTTCACAGATCTAGAAAAAATAATTCTACACTTCATATGGAACCAGAAAAGACCCTGTATAACTCCTAGGTAATAAAAACAAAATGGGAGGCATCAATTTATCAGACTTCAAACTGTACTACAAGGCTACAGTGATTAAAACATCATAGTACTGCCAAAAGAACAGGGACATTGACCAGTGGAACAGAACAGAGAACCCAGATAGAAAACCATCCTCATATAGCCATCTAATCTTTGACAAACCAGACAAAAACATACACTGGGGAAAAGAATCCTTATTCAATAAGTGGTGCTCGGAAAACTAGAGAGCCACATGTAGAAGATTGAAACAGGATCCACACCTTCCAACTCTCACCAAAATCAATTCACAGTGGGTAACAGACTTAAACTTAAGGTGTGAAACTATTAGAATTGTAGAAGAAAATGTTGGAAAAACTCTTACAGATACTGGCCTAGTCAAAGAATTTATGAAGAAGACCCCAAAGGCAATCACAGCAACAACAATAATAAATAAATGGGACCTGATCAAATTAAAAATCTTCTGCACAGCCAAAGAAACTTTCATGAGGGCAAACATACAATGTAGAGGATGGGAGAAAATTTTTGCATGGTACACATCTGATAAAGGGCTGGTAACTAGAATCTATTTAGAACTCAAGAAAATCAGCAAGAAAATATCAAACAACCCTATCAAAAAGTGGGCAAAGGACATGAACAGAAACTTTTCAAAAGGAGACAGAATAATGGCCAACAAACATGTGAAAAAATGCTCAACATCTCTAATCATCAGGGAAATGCAAATCAAACCCACAGTGAGATATCACTTATCCCCAGTGAGAATGGTGTTTATCAAAATGTCCCAAAACAATAAATGTTGGCGTGGATGCAGAGAGATAGGAACACTCCTACACTGCTGGTGGGACTGAAAACTAGTGCAACCTCTGTGGCAAGCAATATGGAGATACCTCAAAGAGATACGAGTAGATCTACCATTTGATCCAGCAATCCCACTATTGGACATCTACCCAAAAGAACAAAACACATTCTATAAAAAAGACATCTTGACTCGAATGTTTACAGCAAGACAATTCACAATTGCAAAGATGTGGAAACAACCCAAGTGCCCATAAGTACATGAGTGGATTAATATAATATGGTATATATGTACCATGGAGTACTATTCAGCTATAAGAAATAATGGTGATCTAGCACCTCTTGTATTTTCCTGGATGGAGCTGGAATCCATTCTACTAAGTAAAATATCCCAAGAATGGAAAAATAAGCACCACATGTATTCACCATCAAATTGGTTTCATTGGTCAACACCTAAGTGCACATATGGAAATAACATTTATTGGGCATTGGGCAGATGGGAGAGGGGAGGAGGGGATGGGTATATACATACATAATGAGTGCGATGTACACCGTCTGGGTGAGGGACACACTTGAAGCTCTGACTTGGGGGGGAGTGGAGAGGGGTACAGGGCAATATACATAAACTAAACATTTGTACCATCATAATATGCTGAAAAAAAAAAAAGTTTATTTGGGAATAGGGTATTTCAATGGGAGTACAAGTGCCATAGTAAACTATGTGTGTATTCAGGGAGGTAAAGGAAGAGACAGTGGTTTTTAAAGGAATAATGAAGAGGCTTACATAATTGTTTTGAAATGATTATCCTTGACTTCAAAAGGTCATTCCAGTGGGAGTTTGGATAGGCAGTTGCTTGCTAGATGTCCTTGCCAAAATATGTTTTTTTGTTTGTTTTTTTGTAAAGTTGCAATGGCCTCGGTGCAAGTCCATTGTTTGTAGTCTTTGATGATAGTTTCTGTCATCAGGTGTACAAGCATGAGAACCCTCTCTTCACGGCCTTCCCTGGCTCAGTTTGTCGGGGTTTTTGTTTTTAACATTAGTAACTTTATTTTGATTCTGACAACTTTCACAGTATGAATACTTCCCCATCACTCTGACCTCAGAGTCCCTCTCTCTTATTAACATCATAACTTTCATTTCACATTTATTCTTACTCTCACTATTACCTTAAATCAGAACTTCTTAAACACAGAACCTGAGGCAAAAATGTATGTGCTCACATTATTAGCGTGTACAAATGTGGAACAGCAGGAGTGAGCCCAAAGGGGAGGCAGGAAAGGCAAGAACAGAGGTAGGCAGCGGGTGGACGTGGCTTGAGGTCAGGTGTGCCCGTCTTCCTTACTGTTGCACCAGGGGAGGAGGGCAGAAGGACTTATCTTCAGGCCTCCACCTCCCCTTAGTCATGTGTTTACTCTAAGGATTGTTAATTTGCCAAATTTCCAGGGCACCAAGCAGATCCTAGAACAAGAAACACCCCCTAAGAGAGAGATCCCAGGCAGGAGGCAAGAGATGTGTGCTGTGGGCGAGAGTCAGGACCACGTGGCCATCACTGCAGCTGCACTGGGGCACCACGCACAGCCAAGTTCTCCGTACACTTATCTCCCAGGCCAATTGCTGAGCATGGGAGGTGTGCAAACGTAAACAAGCAAACACACAGAGAAAAACAACAACTTAACATGACAAAATAAGCTCTAGAGTCTCAGCCACAGAGGAATTAAAAACCAGCTCTGCCTTCCACATACCTCCCTGGCCCTGGCTTGCACTTTTGCTCATGTGAGGATACAAGTAAAAATAATCGTTCTGACTGGTGCTTCTGAAGATGCCCCTAAAGAAAAAGTAAAATGGAGTAGTACGGCAACTTTCTTGTGAACGTCTTTTTTTAGACATTGTTTTTGGTACTAACCACTATACTAACAAGGAGAGTGAATGTCTTTCATAACAGA
Source organism: Lepilemur ruficaudatus (assembly GCA_963574885.1). Classification (NCBI taxonomy): domain Eukaryota; kingdom Metazoa; phylum Chordata; class Mammalia; order Primates; family Lepilemuridae; genus Lepilemur; species Lepilemur ruficaudatus. Next base: position 11,841 of record CAUYRT010096631.1, read on the forward strand.
AATCAGAGTTAGAATCAGTAGGCTGCAGCTTCATATCAAAATATACTCCGGTTCATTGCTAGGACTTTAAAGTGCTTTCAGAATAAGTCGTTGTCGTTGTCGTCATCATCATCATCATCATCGTTATAGGGCAAAACCTGGTTGCAAGAGTTAACAAAGAGATGTTGTGTGTTCACAACATAAGGGTAAAGGAATTAAAGATTGCAAAATTTTTGGAAGCATGCTATGACAAAATAATTCTCACTGTGTTTACAAACATCAATAGAGATATAAACGCTGAAATAGATACGTAGATCCTTCGGTGTTGCTTAGCTGTCCTTGGTGAGAAGATTGGAGTACACAATCATACTGGATGTGCCCAGGGTTGCCCAGGCCAGGAATCTCTCAGAAATTCTTTCTTTCTCGTTTCAAGAGCAGGCTGGGGTGGGGGCGGGGAACATTCTTGTCCTCTCTGGAGGTCTCTCTGTTCAGCTCTGCCATTTCCTGGGTTCTGAGACTTCTCTAGCTCTGCTATTCCATGAGATTAGCATTTTCCAGAGGGAACCTTGAAAATGTAAGTCAGAGAAAAGGAATAAAATTCCACAAGTGCAAAGATGTCGGTGTGTCTGTAACGCAGAGGTGGAAGCCAGCCAGCAGGGCAAGTGGGGAACACAGCCCTGACCTTCTTTCCTATTCTAGATTTTTTGTGTAACGCTCACTGCCTCAAGTATTTAGGTGTGAACTTCACCCCAGCCTTTACAGAAAAATACAACAAAACTAAACAAAAGTGATCTCTTACTCTGTTGTAAGTCGGTTCACTGTGTGGTGAGAAGATGCTAATGGCAGTCATTTTTCTGTGACAAGACACAAAGTGTCCCCCTCATCATGAAAGCTTAAACATGCAATTGCTGTTGTGTTGGATGATTTTTTTAGACTCAGATTACAAAGAAAATATCACCTCTATGAATCTCTAGCCTCTTGATTACCTGCCAATCATCCTGTTACAGACTATAACCAGGTAGAGTTTAAAGCACTGCAATCAGTGAAGAGCCTTCGGAATCTGAGGTTTGGGAGTAAGACAGGAGCAGTCATTGTGGGAATAGGTTGTTGGGTATAAAATCCATCCTTTCTGGTTGTAGCTACAATGGCACAATATGTTGGAGGTAGGTGCCGCTGAGGACAAATCTAAATCTAACTCCGACTAATGGTACTTTTATTTTGGCAGCTATCTATCTATTATATCATTCGAGTCTCATAACAGCCCTTTGTAGTTGGGAAGTTATCTCAGTTCTTATGGTACAGAAAAGGAAATGGGCACAGACGACCTCTGGGTTTCACATTGGGCTGGTAACTATATCAAATCCAGATTTCAGGTCCCTTCAATGTTAGGTCTCCCCATGTATTAACATTCAATGTTCCATTAAAGATAAACGTGGAACAAGTGACATGACCGCCCAGTGTGGCGTGTTCTTGTGCCGGCTCACGGGGACAAAATGGAAAGGAAAACTGGAAACAAAGCTGCTTCCTTAGCCCAAAGTTATCACAAACATTATGGAACATTTTCTGTGGGTGAGTAAATATTGGATCCTACATGTGGATTATAAGAGGCTTTCTATTTCTAGAGAACTCATCACTTAGTCTGATAAAAAGAGTCCACCAAACAAGATCACTAACGAAACAATTCACTCACGCTAAGTGTCAGATGAGAGTGCACAAGAGGTGTTCTGACGTGCACAGAAGACCCTAAGATCAGCGGTGTTGGAGGCAGTGAGCTCTGATGCACCAGGAAGGGAGAACAGAGTGGGCGGAGGGGAGGAGCTGGGTGGCGGTGGGATTTCCAAGAGAAGAGTAATTTTTCTTAGAAGCCAGCAAGAGAGTAGCTGTAGTGGAAAAATGAGCAGACCAGTTTGATGAAAGCAGCTAACTTAGATTTCAATACTGAGTTTTAGGAATCTAAGTGAATCTGGTATTATTGTCAACCAGCTTTAACTTTTTGGATAATTTAATCAAATCAATTCACTGTGTGCTGTAAAGATAGTGTGGCTACCTAACAACAAAGACTAACAAGGCTTTTTTCTTGAGAATTAATAACAATCTACTTAAAACGAAATGTTGCAAGTGTTGCTTTCTTTAGACAAAATATATAGTAGAAAAAAATCACATTTGTCGTAAGACATTATAAAAATACACACTGAGGTGTTTCATAATTTTATTTATTCGTAAGGTATTATGAGTCACATCTTTGAAAAAGTTCAGAAGTAAATTTTGTGTTTTAAAATGTCTTCGGTATGCTGCCACATTACTTCCTCACAGATTTGTCATGGCAAATAATGGTTTATGTCGCACTTTAAAGTTTTCTTTAACTGGTTACAACTGATTACCCATGACTAACTTTGAGGGTGCCCAGGGCCCTCAATGTTGGGCAACACTCGTCTGGATGGAAAAAGTGCGTTACTTTTGTATTTTCTGCACTTCCTTGAATGGGTGAATACTTGAAACATTGATTCATTTTTATTATATGATTCCATTTCCCGTGGAGAAGGATCAAACACAGAGACTTTGTGGGCAGGAAACTGGTCACATCGTATTGATACAAGTTTGAAAACGTTAAGTGGCATTTACAAGTATTTCCCTCACTATAGGTCTAGTTCCTAGAAATGTTTTTTTTTCTCTTATATTGGAGAAAGTCTATTTGGAGACCTTTAAAATAGACTCACTTTCTTCTTGAACATTTGCCTTTCTTCAAAAGGGAATCTGGGGAAATGGAAACTTAATAGCTGGAAATAAATAGCAGAAAAACAGGATGATTGCAGGGACCACGTGAAGTGTGTGGGTAGCTTGAGGAAAGCACGCAGCCATCTGACCCCAGGACTGTGATGGTGGGAAGGAGAGCAGCGGGTGGGAAAGAGCTGTGGTGTGGCCCTGGGCCATCCAAGGGCAGCTCCGGTTCTCAGCAGAGGGAGCCACCAGGGCCAAGCCACGGGCCCCCAGGGCAGAGCCAGGGAATGCACACCTGGACATCTCTCCACTGCCCACCTCTCAATCACTGCTGCCTCCCAGGGACAAAACCCAGGCAGAAGCCAGAGGCAGAATCCAAGTGGTGTAGCTGAAAGGATGAAGAAGGTGGTCAGTCAACAGGGAAGAGGCAGGGGACGTGCAGGACTGTCCTTTCCTTTGCTCCTCTGTGTCCACTCTTGTCCTTCGACTGGGATGTCAAGAGGCTATTAAGTGGGTAAAAATATTGTGTCCCCAATGCAGGGGTCACACAAATCTCTACATTGTCTGATGCGCTTTCATGAGGTGATGTTGGTTCAAATATACTCCCTTCTGAAACACCAATGATATTCATTAAATAAAGTGGGAAAGGGACAAAATAATTAATTAACATAAGACCTCACTACTCTAGTTCCTGACGTTGTAGTTGGTCATGAGACCTATGCTTGTCATCCTAACTGCCATTTACTATAACTCATTTTATCCTCCCCTTACTCTCTGTCGAGCACCTCAGCTGGAAGAAATTCTTTAGTTGTAAGGAGACCCAAACCTTCATTCATGCATGTCTAAGTCCTTGGGGGTCCTGTCTTTATCAGGGAATCAGGGTTTTCATTGAGTACAATTGTTTGACAAGGGACTGATCAAGGGACATCCCTGATAATCCTTTGGACTCCTTGCATCGCCTTTCCCTAATTTGTATTAATATCACATCCTAACTGCCTCTCTACGTAATGAGGATCAGTGGCCCAGGCAGTGAAGTGTCTTTGCACTGCGATTGTATGAAGAGCTCCAAACAGTTAAGCAGCTGTCCCACCTGCCAGTTTGGTGGAACCAGGGTTGTATTTCCTGGCCGAAGCTTTCCTCTCTTGGCCTTTGGACCTTCAAACATACTTGGTCCAAAGTAATCGCGAAGGAAAGAGAAACTTTCTTGTGTGGATGATTAGCTGTAGACACCACTGTCATCTCCCGCCCCCACCTTGGTTTTCAGACCAGAATATTCTGGTTGTAAAGGAGATGAAACCATGTATTAACCTCTGGTTTAAGTCTCGTACTGCACCCTATAAACAGTATCCTAAACTCATAAGGTGTCATGTCCCAAAGGATAAAATTACTGAGCTATTTCTCCATCCTGCCAAGCCAGCTACTTCTGGGTGAGGGGACATGCAGGTAAGATACATTTACCCTGTGTGCGTGAGCCCATTGTTGCATTTCCTTTCCAAAAAAAAAAAAAGATGATTTAATAAGAGAGAAATTTTTAGTTGAGATCTCATGTTGGTGAAGAAGGCCTTCTGTAGGCTCATACAGTGCTGTAGACAAGAAAGGTAAATTCAAACCTGCCATATGCACGTCATCAACCTGCAGCCAGGCAGTCAGCGGGTTCCCCAGGCAGTGGCATCCTATGGAGGGTTCAGTATTTGCCATTGCTAATGCAGGCTAGTGCTCAGTAGTGGTGGTTGTCACAGAGTTGCTGACCAATGGATGGACTCCATCTGTACCACTAGGACTCTGTGTGTGTCCCAGAGAGCTAACATGGGGTGGCAAGAAGGGCATCCACAGGTGACCATTTCATCCCTCTGGCTATTGAGGCCACCTGCACACTGAGTGCCTGCTGGGTGGCATTGCACTACTACCTTCACACTCTGTGCTCTTCCCAAGAGGGCTGGCCACAGAACTGCCCCCAGATGTCCTTGCCACCCTTTTCCAGTCTTGTTCTTCTCCAGTCCCTTGCTTAACTGGCAACTCATCAGCCACTGTTCATGAATCACTGCAGATCCACAGCTCAGGCCAATCTGTTGCACTTCACGTGGGCCGACCCAGATGAAAGCAGATGAATGCCGGGGTTCTAGAACAAGGTAGAGAAGGGTGGAGAGTGGACTTGCAGGGCCAGTGGAAAATGTCCAGAAGAGAGAGGGGTTCTCACTTTCACATATTTCTTCTTCTGCTTCTCTGTCTCCTCCTCTCCCTCCTCCTTCTTTTGCCTGTCCCTGTCTCTCTCTGTCCTGTCTTTGTCTCTCTCTGTCTCTCTCACACACACAGGCACATTCATGCATGCATGAGCAGTAAGAGCATCTTGTTAATTTACAAGATAAATGTCATTTGTTGCCTTTCGTGATTGCAAATGGGCTTTTAAAGATCATTAACGTGCCCTAAAACATGGCTCTTCTGAAAATGATCTGGAGCTGCTGGCAATCTAAAAATGAAACTTGCTTTTCCAAAACATTGTGCTTTGGAATAGTCAGCGTGAAACGCAGTGTCTCAGTCTGGTGATTTGAAATGCCCCTGAGGAAACATTTATTTTAGGTGGCAGTCATTCCTCTGACAACTTGTCTCATGGGGAGCCATTATCATCGTCAACATATTTTAAAATTCTGGAACCATTTACATTTGTTTCAAATCTTTTAATTGAATAATAAATAATTCTTAGGGATCAGGCTAAGTAAGGGCTGATGTGACTCCAGAGGTGATTAATTTTCTACAAAACTAATCAAAAGACAGTTTACAAATTTATTCTGGATTAACACAAATTACCAGATAGAAGAATGATGTGAAAGAATATTTTAAGAGTATAATGAAGCAATAGTGAATGAGTTTAAATTTTGAAAATTATGAAATAAGATAAACCTTTACATCTTAAGTCAATTCTTCAGTCACTACTTATTGAAAGCAAATGCAACTGAATTGGGTCCAAACTTGTTGAGCGAAACATACTCTTCTATTTTTTTTTCAGAGTTCAAACTGCTAAGCCTAATCAAAGTGCTTAGAAGCACTTTACAAAATATTCACATAAGCAGATGTCAGGAAATTACACATTGTGTTTATTTGGATATTGTTTCCAATATCAAGGTAACTAAAGGGCATTCGTGATTGAAAACTAACAAGCTTAGATCTGTAATACTGTAGAGAGCTTTGTTTCACCTGTGTCTATACCATGGGTTGAGCTCATTCATGTGAAACTGACTGACCAACCTTAGCATGGCTTCTAGCAGCCGGAGCCTGAGTCCCTGGAATGACCCAGATCCCTTTTGAGTTCCTGTCTTGAAAAGCTCAGGGTGGTCACAAGAATTCACTTTGTTCTACCTAACAGTTGCATAGATCCCTGGCCATTGCTTCTTCCGGCATTTGCTAAAAAGGGTTTGCAATTGTCAATATGTATCTCCTACACCTCAGGACTGTCTTCTCAAGAACCTGGAACTATTCCTTTGAGATGTAATCCTCAGGAGAAACAAGCTGGGTCTCCCAGTCTCTGTGGGAGGGTGAGTCCTAACTTCGTAAAGCTGCTAGCAGACCCAGCTGGCCCAGTCACATTTCCACTGACCCGTCCTGTGTGCATCTTCACCTCCCTGACTCTGCAAAGCCTGACTGCACCTCCTCCCATTCTTTCCCTCTCCCTTTAAAAAGCCCAGTCACCTCTGTGCAAATTGCAAATTGGAGTGAAGCTCAGCTCTCTCCCCTACAGTCAGTATTCTGAATAAAATCTGTTTTCACCACTTTAACTAATGTCCAGTTTTGTTTACCTTTGACAAAGTCACCCCAGGCAACAGACCATGACCAGAGGAAGTCATGGAAACTTCCCATTAAAAACTTTGTTAAACAGTTTTATCTTCTTTTGCTAGCTGCTTCGTGTTTATTAAACTTCAGAAGCAAAATATAAAGATAGAAGTCTAAAATCAACTCTGAAAGTGATCCAGTTTGGGCTTGGAATTATTTGTACATATGGATTGTGTGGTCAGTTTGCAAACAAATGCCATTTGCAAACAATCTTTCTATTTATTTGGAGGAGAAGAAAGAGAACCTGTATAAGGTTTGGGGGACTCTTTTCTGAAAAGACAAGAACAAGTTAACTAGAGGGGGAAGAAGCCTGAAAGCAAAACCCTTTACCTTCTCCTTGAACTTGGCCCTTTCAAGAAAATAATGTTCCCATGAGATTTGAAGCTGAGTTTTCAGTCCCAGGCAAATGCAGAAAATGATCTCACTTGTCATAAGTGAAGTGAGATATTATGAAAATTAAATTAATATTTAAAGTTTATAAAAAGCTTTGTTAAATACAACCAAACATTTTAAAATTCTCTCCTTTCATCTGCTAAATGTGTAAGAGAGCCATGGCATAGGAATAAGAAAATATTGTACTCCTGATGCAGCGATCAAGTCCTATCCCAGAATAGTGAAAATCTGCCCTACGCAATCTAGGACTGCTGACGCTCCTGACCTCATCTGACTCTGCGTTCCTGACTCACTGCCCTCCAGATGTGTGAGTGATCTTCCAGCTCACTGAAATCCCTTCCACCTGGGGCCTTCTCACGTGCTGTTCCCTGCCTGGAATAGCCTGGTCCCATTCTTCAAGCAGCAACAAGTATTTTCCTTACAGCATTGGCTCAAAGCTCATTTGAACTTAATGGTCTTTCCTGAAGTCAACTAGGTTACCTGTGCTGGTGATTCTTTTCTTTGTCACTAGTCCAACAGTGATCCTTTTTGGTGTTATTTTATCTTTAATCACCTGCTTTCTTTGTAAACAGCAGGCTTCCTGGAGACAGGAACATGTCGAAATTTCACACCATTGTAATCCCAGACCCAGGTATATACAAAGTATCCAGTAAATATTTATTGGAAAAAGTCTAAGGTAACAGATATGAATGTGCAGTGTGGAGTCATTTATGGGAGACATCAAAAACCAGGAAAAAGAGATGATACCTGATGTAGTAGGACACAGGCTGCAACGTGTATAGAGAAGATATGATAAAGGGATGTTTAGAGATGATTAACTCAGCATGAGGGTGGCATATATTTGGATAGGGGCAAATTGGATTCAGGCTTCTATTTCAGTAGATTTAGATATAAGATGTAGCAGGATTAAATCTACCATAAGGGTGAAGAGACAGGGATATAGGGCTTGAGTGAGAGGGGAAAAAATGTTATAGTAAGAATGAGGTTCTGAAATCATAGCTAGGTAAGTCAGAAAAAGGTGATGATAAAAGATTTATAATTCTAATTCCAATGTTACAGAGAGATACAAAAGAAGCAAAACTAACACAAGGGTAGCTAAGACAGTTTAAAAACACCTAGTTCAACCACTTCATTGAATTAGAAACCGAGACCTAAGTCAGCATCTGGTAGAAACAGGTGTTTGGGGGAGCGTCTGTCCTCCTGCCTCAGTCCTCAGTGACCGCCTGTTCTGACAAAACTGCTGCTGAGTCTGCAGAGCTGGGCCTGGACTTTGGGATGCGGGGACAGGTAAAGCCCTGCTGAGGAGGCAGCTGCCCTCACTCTTCCTCATCTCTCTGTTTCAAGTCTGCAAAACTCCAGTGGACTCCATCTCCTAAGCGTCATCTATTTCTCTGTGATTTTATCACAGAGAGGTAGAGTTATTTTTAACACAGTGAAAGCCGGTTAACGTTGATCAGGACCCACTCTGCTGGAAGAGCTGAGCTCCATCTTCCGTGTGTGATTTCTGCACAGCGGCTCTACGGCTTGGACTATTACTGTTTGCATTGTTTATGAGGACCCTAAAAACGGGAACCTGAAAACTTTGATCAAGGGCACACAGACAGTAAGTGGAGAGACCAAGCTCATAAATAACTACATTAAAAAGAGAGTAAATAATCATGAATAAAATGCTTTTTACTCTTTTGAGACTTTCAGACTTTAGCGCAATTTCTCCATTAACTAAATGGGGTTTCTTTGAACAATTTTAAAAGTATACGGGTGGAGTATAACCCACACAATATTCTGCACCCAGTTCTTACCACCTTTGCCATCAGACTGATTACAATGCAATTGCAGCAAGCCGGTGGCCCCGGCACAAGCACAGCCCCGACAACATGTAGACAGGATGCAACAACACACACAAAGTAAGAGGTGGGAAGAATTTAAATGCATTCTTGAACCAGTCCAGCTGAGAGGAAATCTGGAAATAATCCAGGTAAATTTAGCCTCAGAATAGTGATAATAATAATTGCTTTTTTATTGAACAAGTATAATGTGGCAAATACTTTGCATATTTTGTCTTATTTAATTTGCACAGGAGCAAGTTAAATACAGCTATAATACCCATTTTAGATGAGAAAAATGTGACCCAGAGAGTTTCTGAAACGGGTAGGAGCTGGTGAGCACTAGGGCAAGGATTTGAACCAGGTCAGACTGGTTCAAAGAAGAGAACAGCTGCCTACTCACCCCAGCCAAACGGCATATTTCTGGCAAAAGACCCCAGAGCCTGAATCAATTCAACCCACTGCCCAACAAATTTCGCTTTCTGTGTAGGCCTAAGTCAGTTTTTGGTAGATAAGACAGCTATTCTAGAACGAACAGTTTTCATGTAGATCCTGCTTCTCATTCCCTCTTTCATTGGCCTTCAATTATTAAAAAAGAACCCTCTGCATTTCGAATTATTTAAACAGAGCAGCAAATTACAACAGAGCTAGGTTAGATGTATCCCAGATGTTCCCATTAAAACTGCCTCTTAACTTGCAATAGATTGTGAAAATTATTAATTCACTAGACAATCCTTTACTTTTTTCTTGTAAACAATACATAAAATCACTGATGAAAAGGCATTAAGTACATGAGAGACGGAAGCCTGTTATCCAGGCGCCAGTACTTTCTTATGAAGAACATCAAGTAACTCAAACTATTTTATTTCTCAATATGAAGTCCCAGACACACAAAAAAATCATTATTTAAAGACTGTTTTATTTATGACACCACAAAGCTTTAACTGAGTAAAAGAACATCTTAATAATGGAGGAGGGTTGTTGTCGAATACAGTGGCCCAGAGCTACAAGAAACTGGAAACTCAGAGGAAAGAGTTCATATGAGGGAAATCTGATTTAAAAACCACCAGAGTAAGCCACATGACAGCAAGAGCGGGCTAGTGAGAAAAAGCAGGTGAGTGCACTGATGTAGCCAGGCACGTGGCACTGGTGTGTAGCAGAGAGGTGTGAGTTCAAACACTCGCCCAGCACTCTAGCAGTTACCTAGTATCTAGCAGCTCAGGCACTTTATCCATACGGTGGGGATAACCTCTTCATAGAATCATAAGGACTAAATGAAGTAAAATACAAAAGCACATCACTCCACACCTGGCTTTTGTCTAAAAAGAATTCAGTAGAGTAGACATGAAAATAAATGCCAGGAGTATTTAATGTTGACATACATTGGTTCAAAACATAAACCAGTATATCTTTTGTTAATGTTTGCTAGGCTTTAAAAACTAAAATAAATGTTTTAAGGTATGCCTGATGCAGTACTTTCAAACCTGTTCACCAAAATACCCTAATTTGGATTCTAAGACAGTCTGTTGACATGCCAAAAAAGAGATTACTTTGAAGTCTCTTCAAATTTTCCTAAATGTTGCATATATGAGTTACTAAATGTATTCAATTAGGAATAATAGACACTCTCAAAATAGTGGCCTAAACATATTAGAATTTTCATTTCTTTCACGTAATGAGAATTCTAGATATGGACAGTCTAGAGCTGATAGGGAAGCTCCATAATGACAACTTAGCAGGATTGGCAGAATTAGAGTACATGTACTTTTCCCTGTTATTCCCACTCAGCACAATTAGAACCCCTGATGTTAACAAATAAAATAAACATAAGAAGATCCAGCACTCCCACTATCGGGTCTATACCCAAAGGAAATAAAACCAGTATGTCAAAGATATATCTGCACTCCCATGTTTATTGTAGCACTATTCACAATAGCCAAGATATGGAAGCAGCCTACATGTCCATCATCAGATGAATGAATAAAGAAATGTGGTACATATACACAATGGATTACTATTCAGCCTTAAAAGAGGGGGAAATCCTGTCATTTGCCACAACATGGATGAAGCTGGAGTACATTATATTAAGTAAAATAAGCCAGACACAGAAAGACAAATACTGCATGATCTCACTTATATGTGGAATATAAAAAAGTCAAACTCATAGAAACAGAGAGAATGGTGGTTGCCAGCAGCTAGGGAGGAGGTGGGCATTGGTGAGATGTTGGCCAAAGGATACAAAATTTCAGTTAAATAGGAAGACTAAGTTCAAGGGATACACGTGCAACATAGTGACAATAGTTAATAACAATGTATTCTTGAAAACTTAAATGAGTGAATTTTAAGTTTTCTCACCATAAACAAATGGTAAGTATGTGAGGTAATATACATTAATTAGCTCAACTTAGCCATTCTACAATATATACATATTTCAAAACAACAAATCGCACATAATAAATATATATAATTTTTGTCAGGTTATTTCTTTTATTTCAAAATATTAAGAGGGTACAAATGTTTTAGGTTACATGGAGATCGCTTTTGTAATTCTTGAGTCCCAGGTATAGGTGTGCCCATCACCCAAACAGTGTTCATTGTACCCATTAGGTAGGTTTTTGCCCCTCCCCTCCTTCCCTCTCCCCCTGGTTGATTTCCACTGAGTTTTACTTCCTTCTATGTACATATATGTTCATCAGTTACTTCCAATTTAATACTGAGTACATGCAGTGTTTGTTTTTCCCATTCTTGAGATACTTCACTTAGGAGAATGGTCTCCAGTTCCATCCAGATTGTTGCAAAAGGCATTAATTCATCCTTTTTATGGCTGAGTAGTACTCCATGGTATACACATGCCACATTTTGTTAACCCACTCCTGAATTGATGGGCACAGAGGTTGATTCCATATCTTTGCAATTGTGAATTGTGCTGCAATAAACATTCAAGTGTGGGTGTCTTTTTGATGAAAAGTCTTCTTTTCCTTTGGGTAGATAACAAATACTGGATTTTATAGATTGAATGGTATGTCTACTTTTAGTTCTTTAAGAACTCTCAATACTGTTTTCCATAGAGGTTGTACTAATTTGCAGTCCCACCAAAAGTGTATAAGTGTTCCTTTCTCTCTGCATCCACGCCAGAATCTATTATTTTTGGACTTTATAATAGCTATTCTAACTGGAGTAGGATGATATCTCATTGTGGTTTTAATGTGCATTTCCCTGATGATTAGTGACATTGAGCATTTTTTTCATATGTTTATTGGCCTTTTGTCTTTCTTTTGCGAAGCTTCTGTACATGTCTTTTGCCCACTTTTTAATAGAGTTCTTTGTTTTTTTTTCTTGCTCATTTGCTTGAGTTCTTTGTAAATTCTGGATATTAGCTGTTTATCAGATGTACAGCTTGCAAATATTTTCTCCCATTCTGTAGGCTATTTGTTCTGTTGATTGTTTCCTTTGCTGTGCAGAAGCTTTTTAATTTAATCAAATCCTATTTATTCGTTTTTGTTTTGGCCATGACTGCCATTAGAGTCTTAGTCATAAATTCTTTGCATAGGCTGATATCTAGAAGAGTTTGTCCTACATTTTTCTCTAGAATTCTTATGGTTTAATGCCTTAGATTTAAGTCTCTTATACATCTTGAATTAATTTTTGTGGATGGTAAGAGATATGGATGCTGTTTCATTCTTCTGCATGTGTCTATCCAATTTTCCCAGCACCATTTATTGAGTAGGGATTCTTTTCCCAAGTGTACCTTATTATCTGCTGTGTCAAAGGTCATTTGGTTGTAGGTAGATGGTTTTATATCTGGGTTCTCTGTTCTGTTCCATTGTTCTATATCTCTATCTTTGTACCAATACCGTACTGTTTTGGTGACTATAGCCTTGTAGTATAGTTTGAAGCCTGATAATATGATGCCGCCAGATTTGTTCTTTTTGCCTAAGATTGCTTTGGCTATTTAGGCTCTTTTCTGGTTCCAGATGAAGTATAGAATTATTTTTTCTGACAATTTTTGTCAATTTAAAAAAACAAATGTTAAAAATCATAAAAAATAAACATGCGTAAGAAGACCCTAAAGGGAAGAGAGAAGAAGGTAGATCAACTAGGGATCTTGGGACCTCAGGAACAACACAGTGGTGAGTTACTTGACTTTCCTTTTTTTACTCCTTTTTCTTTTTGCTTCATATATCCTAGATTGGGGAAGTTGGAAGCCCTGAAATGGCAAAGGGCATATATTTTTTAAAGTCTTCCCTAAGGTCTCCTCTCTCTAGCCCAAGGACTAGGAAAGTATAAGCCTAGCAAAATAGGAAACTTTTAGACAATAAATATTCTACTCCAGCCAAATATCACCAAAGGAATGTGCCCCTATTGTACTCACACCAGCAAAGACCATGTAAGGAGCCTAGACCTCCACCCTCTGAAGGCCATAATGAAGCACCCTAACCTCTCACTGGGGGTATCAAATGCAGGAGGATAAAGGAATGTAAAAGAAAGGATGTTTTCGACACTCAAAATGGCACAAATAGATTGCAGTTAGTTATATATAGTGTGATGCCTACAGCAACCACTAAAACCACTTTTCAAAAAGATACATTTTAAAATATTACAGATAAATCAAAATTAAACCTGAAAAACTGCTCATGTTGTTCATAGGAAAGCAGAAAAAGGAAATCAGGGAAAGAAAAAACAGAGAGAAAAAAGAAACAAAAATATAATGGCAGATTTAGCCTTAGCATATCAATAATTGTATTAAAGTAAATGACCTCAAGATAATACCAAGTAAGAGACAGATTGGCAGAGTATATTAAAAACAAATAAAACATAACCTAAGAGGGGGTGGGAGGAAGGGTAACTTTATGTTGGAAAAACTTGGCAAATTCTACCTCTGACAGTTGGTCAAGGTTAACATCATTAGTGGTAAGTTATGGAATAGTATGTGCGATTGATATGACATGAGGGTAAAATGGCACTCTAATTTTGTGGTCTTCCTCCCTAAAACACATTACCCCAGTCTAAGCATGAGAAAAATATCAGACAAATATCAACTGAAAGACATTCTACAAAATATCTGACCAGGCGCCCTTAACAATTTCGAAGTCATCAAAAGCAAGGAAAGTCTGTGAAACTACCACAAACAAGAGGATCCTTAAGAGACATGGTAACTAAATGGAATGTGATGGGGTACACGGCATCGGATCCTGGAACCTGAAAGGATATTAGGTTAAAAACAAAGGAAATATGAATAGATTATGACATTAGATAATGCCAATTTATTGATACTGATTCATTAACTGTAACAAAGGTACCACATGAATATAATAATGGAGAAAACTTGGTGTGGGGCATATAGGAACTCTCTGTACCATCTTTCCAATTTTTCTTCAAATCTAAAACTGTTCCAAAATAAAAAGCTTATTTAAAAAGTCGACTTAGCCATATGCCTTCTATAGGAAATTCACTTCAGCAACATATAGTCTGCAAGAAGACTATGTTTGCCACATTTTTGTTCTCTGGTTTTGCTAGTTTCATTAATAATTTGATGGCTTTTTAAACAAAAAACACAATGTGGTATATGTATACCATGGAGTACTACTCAGCCATAAAAATGGGTGAATTAATGCCTTTTGCAGGAATTTGGAAGGAATTCACTTATCCTAAGCTAAGTATCTCAAGAATGGAAAACAAACACCACATGTACTCTCTAATAAACTGGATCTAACCGATGAGCATACATGTGCACAGAAGGACGTAAAAGTCATTGAAAATCAAGCTGGGGAAGGGGGAGAAGGGGAGCGGCAAAAACCTACCTAACAGATACAATGAACACTACTTGGGTGATGGGCACACCTGCAGTCCTGACTCAAGCATTACAAAAGCTATCCATGTAACAAAACATTTATACTCCCATAATATTTTGAAATTAAAAAAATACATCTCAATTAAATTTGAATTTCAGATAAACAACTTTTTTTAGTGTATGTCCCATGCAATATTTGGGACACACTTATACTAAAAATTATTCACTATTTATCTAAAATTCAAATTTCACTAGGGTGTATGATATTTTAGCTGACAACCCACAGAATCTGAACCTGGGTTCCCAGCATGATTGTGCTTTCATTCTTCACACATGGATTCCATTCTCAAGGTCAGCTTAAAGTCAGAAGATAGCTGCTATAGTCCAAATATCCATGATTCAGGCAAGAAGAAAAAGGAGAGAATGAAAGGGCAAAAAGGGCCCCAAATAGCCAACATATCCCTATTTTAAGAGTTTTCTAGAAAGACTCCCTGGTGGCTTCAGCTTATAATGGAGGCGGGGAAATAAAGATTTTTTAATTAGGCACACTGCCATCTAGAATAAACCTGGAGATCTACAAAAAGAAAAAAAAAGAATGCATATTGGGTAAACAATCAGAAGTTTTTTCAACATTCCATAAAGTATTTGTACTTGCTTTTATATAAAAAGTGTCTTCAATCATTTATAATTGATGATTTAGAAGATGTGCCACATTTATCTTCTGATTTCCAGTCTGAGAGGCATAGACTATGCAAACAAATGTATACTCATAATTAAGCTCTGAGATCAGACAGCTCAGCATGTCTTGCTGGGATAAAAAAAGAACTCAACAAGTGCTCTCATTTATTAAATAGAGTTTTATCTTTGTCAACTCTTACTCTGGGCTTTTTGTCACATGGAATGGAGAGACCAGAAAAGACTTAAAAGGCAGAGATTTCTTTACGGAGGTAGAAAAAAATGGGTAGGAGGAGAGCAAGAAATAAAGGAAAACAGTTTGGCTTTACAAAGATTTGGGACTAATTTTAAAATTTTGTTTATATTCTTTGTTTGTATTTATTTTTTGAGAGGCTCTTCAAGGATTCAAAAGAGTTGGAAGGAAGAAGAAAGGCATTTGACGTGTTACCATAGGCTACATATCAGAAACTCTTTAATATTCTTAAAGAAAATTTCTCAAGGAAGGAAAAAGAAGAAAATTCTTTTCTATTCATTTGAGTGCTGGCCTGTGCACTCCTTAGTGGCCTGTGATGCATTACCCAGACGGGTGCCTCTGGGGCTCCACATAACATATGCCTAGTACAATGCCTAGAGAGCTGTTTTCAAGTGAAAAAAACACAAAATATTTTTTTCTCCCTGTATTCAAAAACTTCTTGAAGATTAAAATGCTAAGACAGATTCTTAGTTGTCATTTAACTTCCTTTAATGAGAAGATTGACTATGCAATCACGTAGGACCATGTAGGATGTGCCCAGGCCTCTCCAGGCCACGTGTCTTTCTCAGCAATTCATTTTCTCTGGTTTACGAACAGTCCGAGGTTGAAAAAATACTTTTTCCCCTTTTGGAGCCCACTCCCACCTATAGATCTATTTAGCCCTAGTTCCTCCATGTTATCTCGCTACTAAATCGAGCCACTACCCTGCAGTTTAAATTGATTTGGGCTTTGAGTGTGAGTTGTCAAGTGGAATCCTTGACCCTTCCAGGATCAGGTCATCTTAGTGGGGTAAACCAGTTGTCTCATTGGGCTGCCAGATGTTTGTGTTTCTGTTCTGGACTTTGTGGTTGTCTTTGGTCCAGCAGTGTCATTCTAATTAATAGCAGTAATGTAAAAAGTAATCACATCCACTATTTAGTGCTAACTTTGTGCAAGCTACCATCTTCATTTTGTAGGTGAAGAAAGGAAATCAATTAATTTGCTTCAGGTCAAAATATACTAAGTATGACCTGTCAGAAAACAGTCCACTTACTGAATACTACAGAATCCCAACTTCCTTGGGTTCAGTCCCTCCTTCTCCTGGCAGTCTCCATGTTCTCTGGAGGAAGCCTTACCACCAGCCCCATCCTATGTGGTTGAGTTAGCAGGCTGTGAGGACTGTGTCTAATTACAGAGATGCTGGGCAAAGCCCCTGTTAAAAGCTAGCATCTTGCCCTAGCTGCTTTAGGGAACAAGAGGTATTGAAGTAAAATAAAATCTTGCTACCTAGAGCTCTTCAAGGAGGGTCAGGTCAACCTAACACAGAAAACCTTCTTTCTGCACTTCCAAAGTAGCTCTGTTTGGACCACCCACCAAGTTAGTCTTGCTGGGATGCTTCCAGCTCTTGTTCATTTCCAGTGTATGGAACAACCAGACAAGTTTTTCTCTGGTTTCCCCCAATAGCACACTCTTCTCACTCAAATCCTTCCTCTCATCTATATATATTAAAAACATCTTTTAATTTCATTCTTATATAAAATTTTAAATATATCTCCATATAGCACCATATACACACAAGCCTCTCAAATTATCCTACCTTTTCATAAGTTGAAAGTTAGTTCATCTGCATCATGCAATAATTAAACATTTTATACACATAGGCACCATGTGCTAGGTGCCAGAGATATAATAATGAGCATCAGTATTCTTGAGGAATTGAGGGTCTAATGGTAAGACAGGTGTACAAACAACTTGTTATGATTTAAGACAGCATGACAGAAATGCTAAATTGAGATAAAAAGTAAATTTATTTATGTGGTGCATGGAAAGGGGTGATTTATTCCTATTATACACAATGCTGGATGAAATGCAATATGTTTCAGGCCAGTTATTTGGGAAACTAATTGACTTGGCTTAGCTGGGGGCTTCCAGCACAAGTCAAGTGCAGTTACTAGTCAGACAGAGTGTCTGATTAGGGGCCAACAGCCATCACCAGGGGATTCATAATCACAGACCATCAAGAGGCATTGAAGACTGTGTTCCAAGGAAAAGCAGTTCTATTGATTTCATGTAAAAGCTTTACTTTAAAATATTCTAGAAACTGTGGATCGGGGCTTTGAAATGTCAATCCTCAAATAAATAGCCAAGAGAGAAAACTATCATTACTGTCTTGTCAAATCATCTCTTGAGAGGTAAATGGTGTGTTCCAAAAAACAATGTGTTCATTTTCCAAACTCTTTTCACAAGGACAGTGGGAAGCTGCCTATTGTAGTATAATTTTCGCAGTCCTCCAGGACTCTGTTTCCCTAACATGATCTCTCTTGTTTTAGAGTACCCTTTCTATCTTCTCAAATTCCACTAAAATTAGGAACACCTTGAAAATAAATATCTGGTTTTGGAGGGGTGGGGGTGGAGAAGAGGACAGGGAGAGGGCCACATAGAAACAAAAACTTCTTGGAGCATTGTTGAAAGTCTCAACTTCCCCCAAATGTCTGCACTTTATATCAGAATGTCAGAACTCCTTCCAATGAATTTATACCTGACCACAAGCATGGTTGCAACATTTTGGAGTAATGCCAAAGATTTTGTAAGCTACAAATTACAGTAGGGTAGTGCTATTTTTAAGTTCTTTGGATTGAGTAAATATACATAACAAAAAACCATAAGAGGCCCCCTGCATGGGGGCATTTCTTCACTTCTGGAGAGAAATAGGAAGGTAAACAAGCACTTAAAGAAGTATAATAATATGTAAATATTGTTTTATAGGGTTAGAATTAATGTTGGGCTAAAGGTAGGGATTAGGGTCAATGTTAGGCTTCACATAAATTTTAATTTAAAAGCATTCTAATCATTGAAGAATTAATTTTTCCTCTGTGTTGCAAATTCATAAAATTACTGTGTGGCTTCATTATTTCTAAATATATATATATTATTTTTCCTTATAATTTTTAAATTGAACCATTGAGTGTATTTATCAAGCAGATTTTGTGTGTAGTGAAAATGAGTATTCTCAGGCTCTTCTGAAAATACGAGTTGAATAAAATTCTGACATCCTGATAGTTATTATTGCCTTTGCATTTATTTTAATATTTCAATCTATGTCAACCAGCATGTCCTGTCACTGCAATTACACTGTCTTGAATTTCAAGTGTATTTAATAACAGCTAACTCCAAAAACATGAATCTTTCAAGCTAAAATGTGTTCCAATGCTTGTATAAATATTAGTTTTACAAACTGCAATAAATTGCAAAGAGGATCTGAGTAATGCTTCTGAGAATATTATTTATCTTTCATTGAAATATTTAAAAACTAATTCATTAAATGCTGCATATAGTAAAAGGAGAAAGAAGCAAGACAAATTCTCCTTGGACACTGTTCAAAAAAGTACTTTTTCAATAAAATTCTTGGAGTAAGTTGTAAATGTCTACTTTTATGTAAAGACTATTTTTAGACAATGAACTTCACTCTAATTTATTGTACAAGGCAATTAATTTACTGTGTTCAAACCTTTTTTTTTTTTGTCATTAGGAAGTATCCAAAATGTTCCACACTTTTTAAGAATTACAGTCTAATGGTCAAATCTCAAACACCAAGAGCCCTGGATATTCAGGTCTTGTTTTGCTCTGGCCTATGACATCAACATGAATAATCAGTTCACCAACACCAATAATTTTGCTTAACAAAAACAACAGTAGTAAAATGACCTCCTTTCTAATATTCCATATTTCTTTGACCTCTCCCCACTGAGAGGAGAAGTCTCTTCAAACCCTACTTCTCTATGCCTCCAACTATTCAGTTTATCCTTTAGAATTCTCACAGGGCTTTTCTATTCTAGTGAACAAATGGTTCAAATTCATCAAACTCTTACCCGGATGCTCCATCCTCATCACCTTCTTGGCAATAGGGAATAGAAACACAAAGGGGATTTGGGGTCAAAATCATATTAAAAGAAAGAATTTATCAAACTCTTAATGGGGTAAACATTGATACTTGGAACAAAGAAAAGATTAACTAGGACATTTTGCATGAGAAAAAGTAATGATATTGGATTATTTAATGTTAGGGTGTGAGTTTAATATATCTTATTTATGTTATTATTATGATTTTTTCCCATATACAAAAATACAATATAACAGGTGTTAAATTAGCTACCACCCTAAATCCCAACCATCTACCTCTTTCCTCTCCCTACCTATATATAGGTTACCACTTTTCTAAAGTTAGTTTGTATCTTTGTCATGCATGTTTTTATAGCTTTATACTCTATTATGTATATTCACACTGTGTACATCTTAAATTTTTTAAAATAACCAGTATCATATTCTACAGATTCTTTCAAAGCTAACTTTAATTTACATACCATGTTTTTAAGATTTACATGTTGATACGCAAGTACATATAGGTGATTCGTATCAAGTGCAGTAACTGTATTTGTTTGTGTATTTCCCTATTGGTGCACACGTTATTTCTGATTTTGTACTGTTACAAATGGTGTTGCAATTAACATATAGCCTCTGCCATCCCTTCACTTTCATCTCTTCTATGTAAGTTTTATGAGGTTTTCTTGAAAATATATAGCTGAATTTTTCTAATTTATTCAGTATAGATTGTACATCCCTAATCTGAAAATTTGAAATTCGAAATAAAAAATCCAAATACTCCAAAATTCAATATTTTTTAAGTGCTGACATGAAGCCACAAGTGGAAAATTCCACACATGACCTCACATGATGGGTCGCAGTCAGAATGCAAGCACAAAACACACAGCTTATTCGGTGTCCTTAATGGGAAAAAGATCCTCTCATCCCCCTTCACTTGTTATGTATCTTTTCCACACGCACTACAAAGAGTAATAAAATAGCGCACGTGCAGGCCAGACATGCCAATATCAGTTCCCCATGATGCCCTACGTGGGGCCAAGACCTACATGCATTACTCACTCTGTTGTCTTGCTTATTCTCTCCTCTATAGTATAAAGATAGTGTTGAAAATCTCAAAAAGGCCTGCAGATATCCCTGTGGGTAAGAGTGATAAGAAAAAGAGGAAGCATTTATGTATATCCACAGCACAGAAAGTCCAGCTGTTGGAGAAACTGGACAGTGGGTATAAGTGTGAAATGTCTTACAGAAGAGTATGGTGCTAGAATGACTACCATATATGACCTGAATAACAGAAAGATAAACTGTTGAAGTTCTATGCTAAATGTGATGAACAAAATTAATGAAAAATATAAAAACACTGCATAAAGCTAAAAAGGAGGATCTTGATTGTGTATTGAAAAATGGCTTCATCCGCATCACATAGAATACATGCCACTTAATGGAAGGCTGATCATAAAACAAGCAAAGATCTATCACAATGAACTGAAAATTGAAGGGAACTATAAATATTCAACAGACCAGTTGTGTAAATTTAAGAAAAGACACAGCATTAAATTTTTAAATATTTGTAGTGATAAAGCATTTGCTTATCACAAAGCAGTAGAAAATTCATTAACGAATTTGCCAAGGTCATTGATAATGAGAATCTGATGCCAGAGCAAGTCTATGATGCTGATAAAACATCACTGTTTTGGCATTATTGCCACAGAAAGACACCTTGTATAGCTGATGAGACAGTCCCTACAGGAATTAAGGATGCCAAGAGCAAAATAACTGTGCTTGGATGTGCTAATGCAGCAGGCATGCGTAAGTGTAAGCCTATGTGATAGGCGAAGCTTGTATTTTCATTGTTTCCAAGGAGTAAATTTTTTGCCATTGCATTATCATGCTGACAAAAATGCATGGATCACCAGCGACATCTTTTCTGATTGATTTCATAAACATTTTGTACCAGTGACTTGAGGTCACTGCAGGCAAGCTGGACTGGATGATGAGTGCAAGATTTTGTTACTCCTTGACAAAATGAGTACTTCTACTCATCCTCCAGCTGAAATTCTCATTTAAAAAGTTTATTCCATGTACTTGCCCCAAAATGTAACTTCATTAACTCCTTAGATCAATCACGAGTAAATGTAAAAGCACTTTCTTGAACAGCGTGCTACCAACAGTCAATACAGGTGTAGATATGAAAGATTTTAAAAAGAAGTTTAGCATGAAGGATGCCATATATGCAGTTGCCAATGCTTGGAACATAGTGACTAAAGACACAGTTGTGCATGTCTGGTACAACCTCTGGCCTACAACTACATTCAGTGATGATGATGATGATGAACAATGTGATGACTTTGAAGGATTTCATATGTCAAGTGAAAAAAAAAGTCTAACCTCCTTACATACGCAAAAAATACACCTTCAGAGTCTGTTAGTAAGCTTGAAAAAGTAGATATCGAAGAAATTTTTAACAACAATGAGGCTCCAGTTGTTCATTCATTGACCAATAGTGAATAGACAAAATGGTTCTGAATCAAGGTGACAAGGAAGACTTGATGATAGTAAGATAGTGATGACAGAGACGTTAACACTGCGGAAAATGTGCCTATAGACAACATAGTGAAAATGTGTGATGAGCTTACTGAAGGACTGGAGCAACATGCATCCACAACAGAACAAGAAATCACGTCGGTTTATAAAATCAAAGAGAGACTCTAAGACAGAAACAATGTAATGAGGCTGAAGACCCTGGAGGAAACATTTTTAAAAGCCAGCCAGCAGAATGCCTCCTCGTTTCCAGAGGACATACTTTCTGGTCCCTCAGCTGCTTCTAATAAAATTTTTATAAATTTCTTAGGATCATCTACATAAATAATAATATTGCCTATTAATAAAGAAATATTTACTTTCTTTCCAATCCAAATGGCTATTATTAGTATTTGTGTTATTGGACTGGCTAGGATGCTCAGAACATTGTTGAACCGAAGTGTAAGAGTAGATATTATTTCTTATCTTAGAAAAAGCATTTATACCTTTACCATTAAATATTATGTTAGCACTAGGTTTTTTTTCATATATGTACTTTATCAAGTTGGGGAAGTTTCTTACTATTCCTAATTTCTTGAGAGTTTTTAATGCAAATGGATATTAAATTCAAATGCCTTTTCCCTGCATCTATTGAGATAATCATATAGTTTCTATTTTTTAATCTATTGATTGGGTGAATTATAGACATTGATTCTTTTGGTGGGGGCAGAAACAGAGTCTTACTCTGTCACCCCAGCTAGAGTGCAGTGGCAACATCATAACTCACTGCAACCTCAAACCCTGGGCTGAAGCGATCCTCCTGCCTCAGTCTCAAGTAACTGGGACTACAGGCATGTGCCACAATGCCCAGCTAAGTTTTCTATTTTTTGTAGAGACAGGATCTTGCTCTTGCTCAAGCTGGTCTTGAATTCCTGAGCTCAAGGGATCCTCCCCACTCAGCCTCCCACAATGCTAGGATTACAGGCGTGAGCCACTGTGCCTGGCCTTATGTTGGTTGATTTTTGAATGTTGGACCAAACTTTCATTTTGGGGATAAACCCCTTCCTTCAGTTATGGTTATTCTTTTTGTATATTGCTGGATCCGATTTGCTAATATTTCCTTAAGAAATTTTGCAGTTATATTCATGAGGGATATTGGCCTATAATTTTCTTTCTTTGTAATGTCTTTGCTTGGTTTTGGTATTAGCATAATGCTGGCCTCATTAATGGACTATGGAAATATTCATTTCTCTTAGATTTTCTGGAAAAGTTTATATATAATTAGTATTATTTCTTTTATATATATTTAGTAGAATTTCACCACTGGAGACATTCAGTTCTGAGTTTCCTTAAATATTATGTTCGCTCTAGGTTTTTTTATATACTCACTTTATCAAGTTGGGGAAGTTTCTGACTATTCCTAATTTGTTGAGAGTTTTTAATACAAATGGATATTAAATTCAAATGCCTTTTCTCTGCATCTATTGAGACAATCATATAGTTTTTATTTTTTAATCTATTGATTGGGTGAATTATAGGCATTGATTCTTTTGGTGGGGGGAGAAACAGAGTCTTGCTCTGTTACCCTAGCTAAAGTAAACTTGTGGAAAGGTTTTATACTATAAACTCAATTTTTTTCAATAGATACAGAGATATTTGGTCTATTTTTACTTTAGTGAGCGTTGTTACTTTGTATCTTTCAAGATATTTGTCCACTTCATCTAAGTTATTGAAGTGTTTGAAGATTGTTGACTAGATGCAAGTAGTATGTGACTCCTCTACAAAGAGGAACCAGAATAGTAAGTAGATACTAACATTACAAACAGCTTGTCTAGCAGAAAATATTAGGATTCCCAAGAGAAGTGACAGGAAGTACCAAAAGTAAGTAAGGCGGGGGTTCAAGGCAGCTTGTCCAGCTGGGGGCAGGATCAGAGCCCAGAGAAGCTCCTGGATATGGGGAAACAGCAAGAGAGAAATCCCCATGGCTTCACTCTCTGAAATAGGCTTTTACAATCTGCCTACAGGAGGAACCCTCCACTCATGTGGGCCTAAGGCCTAACAAAAGGATCTAGAGACTGCACAGAGATATTGCTGTGGAAAGAGAACCCACACGGAATCCCACAGGCATCTGAGCCTAGAGCACCTCCAGCTGCATGCCATTCTGAATGCTTTGATACAAGGGATCTACAGATGTGTCTGTTGCCACTGCACTGGTCTGTGGAGGGAGAAGAGGGACTGAGGGCTCCTACACAACCCTGGGTATGTCAGCAACTCCATGCCAAGGACTGCTGTTGAGACTGAGACATGAGTGGATCGCACCTTCCTCAGTTTCTTTCCCACAGCTTGCCTGGAGGGGACCCCAATCTTTCTGGCAACAGGCCCACAGCCAGTGCCAGTTTGGGAGTTTAATGCTGGGCTGTGCCCCACCTTCAGGCCAAGTTCAGGCCAACACTGTTGCAGCCACCGCTTGGCTGAGGAGGGACATGAAAACAGGCTCTACTATGTACACCTAGGACAATACCCACCACACCACCATGCTATGTTAGAATACCCCTGTTAGAATGGCATTTACCAAAAAGTCTGAAAACGATAGATGCTGGCATGGAAAGAGAGAAAGGAATGCTTATACACTGTTGGTGGAACTGCAAATCAGTACAACCTTTATGAAAAACAGTATGGTGACTCCTCAAAGAACTAAAAGTAGACCCACCATTCAATCCAGTAGTCTCACTACTGTGTATTTAACCAAAGACAAAGAAATTATTTTAACAAAAAGATACATGCACTTGAACGTTTATTGCAGCACAATTCACAATTGCAAAGATGTGGAATCAACTCAAATGCCCATCAATTCATGAGTGGATTAACAAAATGTGGTATATATATATACCATGGAATACTACTGAGACATGAAATGAAAATGGATGAATTAATGCTTTTCACAACAATTTGAATGGAACTAGAGACCATCATTCTAAGTGAAGTATTTCAAGAATGGGAAAACAAACACTCTCTATTAAATTGGGACTAACTGATGAGCACACATGTGCACAGAGGGAAGTAAAACTCAGTGGAAATCAAGCAGCAGGGAGACGGGAGGATGAGATGGGTGAAAACCTCCATAATGGGTATAATGAACACTATTTGGGTGATGGGCATTCTTATAGCCCTGACTCAAGCATTACAAAATGCTCCATATAACCATAAACATTTGTACACTGGTAATATTTTGAAAGGAAAAAAAGTAAAAATAGCAACAGAAAAGCATCTGGTCATTTATAAGGGAAATACCATCAGACTAACAATGAACTCTTCAGAAACCTTACAAGCCAGAAGAGAATAGGATGGTATTTTCAAAGGGCTAATAGAAGAAAATTATCAGCCAAGAATTTTATATCCTGCTAGAAAAAGATTCATAAATAAACGAGAAATAAAGTCTTTCCCAGTCAAGCACAGGCTGAAAGAATTTATTACCACTAGACTGGCCTTACAGAAAATGCTCAAATGATCTTAAACATGAAAATGAAAGGTCATTATTTGCCATCATAAAACACACAGAAATATAACTTGCAGGTCTTATAAGACAATCTCACAGAGGAGTAAGAGAAATTTCATGAAATCACAAAGACAAAAAGACAGAGAAAAAGAAAGAAACAAATGGGAGCAAAAATATAGTTAGACAGTTAGAGAGAATGAACAATATTTGATAATAAAAGAAAGTGACTATAATCAACAAGTTAGGGTATGCTTTAAAGTAACTAAAAGAGTGGAATTGGAATGTTCCTAACACATAGAAATGAAAAAATGCCTAAGGTGATGACTACCTCAATTACCTTGATTTGATTAATTCATATTGTATTATTGTATCAAAATATCACATGTACCCTATAAGATATACAACTATTATGTACCCATAATAATTAAAAACTTAAAAAAGAAAGAAACAAAGAATTTAAAAACAACTAGAAAACAATTAGCAATATGAAAGAAATGAAGCTTCGCATATCAGTATTAGCCTTGAATGAAAATGGTGAAATGCTCCACTCAAAAGATACAGATTGGCAGAATTGGCAGCATGATCCAACTATATGCAGGTTAGAAGAAACTCACCTTTACCCATGGGTAAAGGGATGTAAAAATACATTCCTCTCAAACATAAATCAAAAGTCAGCAGGAGTAGCTATGCTTATATGAGATAAATCAGACTTTAAATCAAAAACAGTACAGAAAAAAGACAAATAATGTCATTACATAATGATAAAGTGATCAATTCAGCAAGAGAATATAACAACCCTAAGTATTTATGCACCCAACATGAGAGCTCCCAGAGTCACAAAACAAATATTACTACACCCAAAGAAAGAGATAGACAGCAATACAATAATAGTCGGGGACTTCAACACCCCAATCACAGCAATTGACAGCTCATTGAGACAGAAAATCAACAAAGAAATATTAGAATTAAACTGCACTTTTGACAAAATGGATGTAACAGACATTTACAGGACAATCTACCCAACAACTACAGAATATACATTCTTTTCATCAGCACATGAACATTCTCCAAGATAGACCAGATGTTAGGTCACAAAACAAGTCTTAACAAACTTATAAATATTGAAATCATATCAAGTATCTTCTGAGGCCACAGAGGAGAAATGCCAGAAATCACTATGAAGAGGAACTTCAGAATCTATGCAAATACATGAAAATTAAACAACATGCTTCTGAATGATCACTAGGTCAATGAATAAATTAAGATGAAAATTAAAAAAAATTTTTTGAAATGAATCAGAATGAAAACACCACATACCAAAATCTGTAGAATACAATAAAAACAGTGCTAAGAGTGAAGTTTTATGATGTAGCATTAAATGCCTACATGAAAAGTAGAAAGATCACAAATTAACAACTTAATGTCACACCTCAAGGAATTAAAAAAATAAATAAATAAACCAAACCCAAACTTATCTGGAAAAAAGAAATAACAAAGATCAGAGCAGAACTAAGTGAAACAGAGACCAAAAAAAAAAAAAAATGCAAAGCATCAACAAAATGAAAAGTTAATTCTTCAAAAAGATAAATAAAATTTATAAACCACTAGACTAACCAAGAAAAGAAGAGAGGAGATGCAAACAAGCATAATCAGAAGTGAAAAAGGACCTATTATAACTGATACCACATAAATACAAAGATCATCAGAGACTATTATGAACAAAGGTGCTCTCACAAACTAGAAAATTTGGAGGAAATGGATGAATTCCTGGAAACATATAACCTCCTGATATTGAACCAAGAAGAAATACAACTCTTGAATAGATCAAAAATGAGTAGCAAAATTGAATCAGTAATAAAAAATCTCTCCAAAACAAAAGCCCAGGACCAGGTAAATTTACAGCCAAATTCTATGAAACATACAAAGAAGAACTAATACTAATCCTCCTGAAACTGTTCCACAAAATTGAGGAGGAGGGAATTCTCCCCAACTAATTCTATAAAGTCAATATCACTCTGACACCAAAATCAGACAAGGACACAACAATAAAAGAAAACTACTGACCAATATCCCTGATGAACATAAATGCAAAAAATCTTCAACAAATAATAGCAAAGCAAACCCAACAACACAGCAAAATATAATACACCATGATCAAGGGGGTTTTATACCAGGGAGGCAAGGATGCTTCAACATACACAAGTCAATATATGTGATACATCACATAAACACAATTTAAGGACAAAACACATATGATCATCTAAATAAACACAGAAAATAGTACTTGATAAAATTCCACATCCCTTCATGATACAAATCCTCAACAGACTAGGTATAAAAGGAACACACCTCAAAATAATAAAGGCCATATATGACAAACCCACAGTCAACATCATATTCAATGGGGAAAAATTGAAAGCACCCCCCCTACAAAACTAGAACAAGACAAGGATGACCATTTATAGCACTCTTATTCTACATAGTACTAGATGTCCCCACAAGAGCAATCAGGCAAAAGAAAAATAAATAAAAGGCATCCATATTGGAAAATTAGAAGTCAAGTTTTTCCTATTTGTTGATTTGATCTTATTTCCAGAAAACCTTAAAGACTCCACTAAAAAAACTTAGATTTGATAAATGAATTCAGTAAAGTTTCAGAATACAAAGTCAATGTACACAAATCAGTAGCATTTTTGATGATCTAGTTGACAACCAAATCAAGAGGGCAATCCCATTTACAATAGCTACAAAAAATTAAAATATCTAGGAATGTATTTAACCAAGGAGGTAAAGGATCCCTATAAGGAAAACTGCAAAACACCCATTAAGAAACATAGATGACACAAACAAATGGAAAAACACCCCACACTCATAGATAGGAATAATTAATATCATTAAAATGACCATAGTGCCTAAAGCAATGTACAGATTTAATGCAATTTCTATCAAAATACTAATGTAACTTTTCACAGAACTAGGAAAAACAATTCTAAAGTTCATGTGGAACAAAAAAGAGCCCAAATAGCCATAGCAATCTTGAGCAGAAAAGTACAAAACTAGAGGCATCATATCGCCTGACTTCAAATTATACTACAAGGTTACAATCACCAAAATAGCATAGTACTGGTATAAAAATAAACACATAGTCAGTTGAACAGAATATAGAACCCAGAAATAAAGTCACATAGAGCCAACTGATCTTTGACAAAGTCAACAAGAACATATAATGGGGTAAGGACACACTTTTAAATAAACAGTGCTGGCAAAATTGGATTGCCATACGCAGAAGAATGAAATGAATTTTACTAAATAACTTTTACTAATGAAAGTAAATTAGTAGAACCTCTATGGAAAACAGTACGAAGATTTCTCAAAGAACTAAAAATAGAACTACCATACAATCCAGAAATCCCACTACTAGTTATCTACCCAAAAGAAAAGAAGTCATTTTATCAAAAAGACACCTGCACTCAAATGTTTATTGTAACACTGTTCACAATAGCAAAGATATGGAATCAACCTAAGTGTCCATCAACAGATGAGTGGATAAATAAAATGTGGTACAAATACACGATGGAATCCTATTCAACCACTGACTGAAAATCCTGTCATTTTCTGCAATATGGAGGAAACTTAAGGTCATTATGGTAAATGACATAAGTCAGGTGAAGAAAGACAAATATCATATGTTCTCACTTATATGTGGGAGCTTAAAAAGTTGATCTCATGGAGGTTGAGAGTAGAATAATAGATACCAAAGACTGGAAGTTTGCATGCGTCGGGGGGAATAAAGAAAGATTGGTTAATAGGCACAAGCATACAATTAGATAGAAGGAATAAGTCCTAATGTTCAATAGCAGTATAGGATGACTATAGTTAACAACAATGTATTGCATATTTCAAAATAACCACAAGAAAAGACATGAAATATTCTTAACACATAGAAATAATAAATACTTATGGTGATGAATATGCTAAATACCCTGACTTGATCATTACACATTCTATGCATGTAACAAAATATCACATGTGCCCCATAAATATGCACAAATATTGTGTAGCAATAAAAAATAAATGAGTCAAAAAAGAAGATACAAAAGAATAATTGCTTATTTCTTATTAGAAGCAATTCAAGCCAGAATACACTGGAATAGCATCTTTAATGTTAACAAATAAAAGCTATCAACTTAGAACAATATACCTTTCAAAATGGAAGTGAAATGAAGACATTTCAGACTAACAAAAACTAACAGACTTGTTTTCAGATCTGAACTACAAAAAAATGTTAAGATGTTGTTTAAACAATAAAAGAATGATGCCAGATGGAAATTTGCATTTACTCAAAGGAATAAACAGTGCCAGAAATGGGAAATATATGAACAAATATAAAACACATTCCTGTCATTTTTTAAATTTCTTCAAAATGTAAGGGACTATTTTAAGCAAAAGCAATAACAACATACTTTTTGGTTTAGAACACACCTAGAAACACAATGTTTCTCCTCTCAAAACAAGAGGAGAAAACGGAAGTATAATGCCGCAAAGTTTTTCTTCACTAACCATAAAGTGTATAATATTTTTGAAGGTAAACAATAGCAGTCTAAAGCAATAATTAAAAATAAAATAAAATAACTAAAACACAGTCATATATCCAAAAAGCCAGTAGTGGGGGTTGGTTAAATAAATCATAAATATATTCAATTCAAAAGAAGACAGAAAAAAGAGGGAAAAAATAAGAACCAGATGGAACAAAGAGAAAAAAATAACAATGAGGGTAGATTTAATCTCAACCATATCAATAACTACATTAAATGTAAATAATAGAAACTCCTTAATTAAAAGGCAAAGCTCATGATACCAAGCCAAAAAAAAAAAAAAAAACAAGAAAGAACCAGTTCTGTGGTTTCTATTAATACAAGACATCCATTTTAAATATAAAGACACAATTAGGTTAAAATAAAATGATAGAAAAAGATATATTATTCTAATATTATCCAAAAGAAAGCTAGAACGACTGTTTTATATCAGACAAAGTAGACTTCAAAACAATTAATATTACCAGGGATAAAGGTGAACCTTTTTTAATGATGAATGAGGTCAATCCATAAAGAACACATAATTGTCCTGAATGTGTATAACCTAAGAACAGAGTCTTTTACACAAGAAGTAAAGATTGACAGAACCAAAAGAAGCCAACAATTCTATAATTAGAATTTTCGGAAACTTAAATTCTTCTTTCTTAGTAAATGATCAAGTAAGTAGACAAAAAATAAGTAAAGACATAGAGACTGAACATTTTCAACCAACTTGACCTAATTGATCTTTACAAGTCATCCCATTCACAACAGCAAAATATTCAGCTTTTTCAAATGCATGTGGCATATCCACTAAATTAGACATATATTTTGGACCTAATTACAAGTCTCAACAAGTTATAAATTCTAAATATTTGAAAAGTAAACATCCTATTACTAAATGAACTATGGGTCAAGAAGCAATCACAAGGGGAATTAGAAAATATTTATAAGTTAATGAAAATAAAAACAAAATACCAGGTTTCATGGGTTTCAGGTAATGCAATGCTTAGAAAGAAATTTATAACATACAGATTTATATTATAAAGTTTTAAAAAGGTTAAATAAATGATCTCAGCTTTCACTAAACAAGAAAAAGTGGTAGAAATTAAATTTAAAATAAGCAGGAGAAAAGAAATAGTAAATTTAAAAATGGAAAATGATAGAAAATGAACCAGCAACACAGAAAACATTAATAAAAACAAAAGTTAGTTTTTTGAAAATATGAATCAAATTGATAAACCTCTAGCTAGACTCACCAAGAAAAAATCGAGAGAAAAGAAGTTAACAACATCAGCACTGAAAAAGATGACTTCCCTTAAATCTAGAGACATTAAAATGATAATGAAAAATATTATAAATTATTTTATGCCAATAAATCCATTTATTTATTTATTTTTATTTTTTTCCATTACCTTTTAATTTGCATATATTCATGGGTACAAGCAACATTTTGCTACGTTGTTATATTGCACTGTGATGAAGTCAGGGCCTTCAGTATATATATCACTGAAGCACATTGTACCCACCAAGCAACCTCCCATCATCCACCCCCATCCCCACCCTGACCTCTCTGAGTATTCATTGTTTATCATTCCACATTCTGCTTCCATGTATACATATTATTTAGCCCCCACTTATAATTTAGAGCATGTAGTATTTGTCTTTCTGTGCCTGAGTTGTTTCAGTTAAGATAATGGCCTATGGTTCCATTCATGTTGCTGCAAAAGACCTGATTTCATTCTTTTTCACAGCCGAATAGTATTCCATTGTGTACATATACCACATTTTCTTTAGCCATTTCTCCATTGATGGACATTTAGGTTGATTCTATATCTTTGCTCCTGTGAATAGCACTGAGATAAACATATGTGTGCAGGTATCATTTTTATATATTGATTTCTTTTCCTTTGAGTAGATACCCACTAGTGACATTGCCAGATCATATGGCAGCTCTATTTTTAGTTCTTTAAGAAATCTCATTATTTTTTCCATAGAAATAGCACTAATTTACTTTCCCACCAACAGTATATAAGAATTCCCTTTTCTTCACATCCTCACCAACATCTGTTATTTTTTTATCTTTTTAATAATAGCCATTCTGATTGGTGTAAAATGGTATCTCATTGTGGTTTTGATTTGCATTTCTCCGATGATTAGTGATGTTGAACATATTTTCATTGCTTGTTGGCCATTTGTTTGTCTTCCTTTGAAAAATATTTACTTTTTTATTTTTGTGGATTTTTTGTTCAGTTGTTTGTGTTCCTTAGATATTCTGGATATTAGTCCCCTGTCAGATGTATAGCTTGCGAAAATTTTCACCAATTCAACAGGTTGTCTCTTTACAGTGTTGATAAAAATGATCGTAGAAATTAAAGTAAAATTTACATTGATTAGTTTAAGTCCCATTTGTCTATTTTTATTTCTGTTGCCTATGCTTGTGAGTTCTTAGCGATAAAATCTTTGCCTAGACCAATGTCCTGAATTGTTTCCCCTATGTTTTTTTCTAGCAGTAGTTTTATAGTTTCAGGTCTTATGTTTAAGTCTTTAATTCATTCTGAGTTGACTTTTGTATATGGTGAAAGATGGGGAATCTAGGAATGATGCCAAAACTTATTTGACTTAATCATGGATCAAACATGTTTAGCCTGGAAAGTAAAGGCAGTTATACAGTCAAAAAGGGATCCTTTAGCATCTAATATGTGCTAATGA
This sequence comes from Lepilemur ruficaudatus, assembly GCA_963574885.1. NCBI lineage: Eukaryota > Metazoa > Chordata > Mammalia > Primates > Lepilemuridae > Lepilemur > Lepilemur ruficaudatus. The sequence goes on from CAUYRT010096631.1 coordinate 44,458, forward strand.
AGTAGCATCCAAGAGTCTACCAATGAAGTCTCAATAAATAAGGATATGACTTAAGTCCATACTAGATTTCTTTACAACCTAATGGGTGGGGAAAAGAGGCAAATAAACCATTCACTTGTTCTGTGATACATGCTATTACAGATATGTGCCCTGTAGGCATAGGATGTGAGAAATACTCCAAGGGCACAGTTTTGTTTATTGCTGCATCCCTGTGACTAGAAACATGCCTGGGTCATAGAATTATCCCTCATTGAATATTTGTTGAGTGAATGAATTACAAGACTTGAGTGTTTATTGAATTTTGTTGTTATCAATTTAAATGTTTGTTTATTTGGTACTCTACAAACTTCCAAATCTTTTTTGGGGGAGGAAGAAAGAGATTTACTAAAGAATCAAACATTTCTTGAGCATTTACTGTATACCATGTAACAAGGATTAGAAGATTAGAAAAATACTGTCTTATTCTTTGTATTCAACTTGTGTGTTAAGAATACTCTGCACCAAATGCAGATTATGAGATTTTAATTTTGGTGTCAAGAAGTTTTCAGGAAAAAATGAGAATCATAACATAGCAACAATACAATGAGTAACAGATACAAGATTAAAACATAGGTGAAGAAGAAAAGAAGTTTGCGGATTTGTATATTAACCATCATAAGAATATCCTTTTAGAATAATTTAATTTACTAATCAGGTGATAAAGCAGTTACCCGGTGTATTTCTAATATTTCTGTTATTGCCAGGAATTCTGGAGAAAGGATGCCAAACATGCTTGCAAGACTTGGGGCAGTCCCCCTCTCCCCCCGCTAGCTGGAAAGACTTGTTCTATCAGAAGTGTCAAGCATGGCTCTAGAGAAAAATGCCGGGTTCAAATTCACCCTTCCCTACTCCTTGCAAAAGAATTTGCATGCCTGATGAATGTTTAGTACCTTTATCTAAGGTTGTGTGTAGTTCTAGAAAACCCATCAAGGTATAATTTCCCTTAAGAATATAGCTGCTTATTTAGAGATTTCCATATTTCTTTTAAAGGCCACAAAGATAATTAAAGCTTTAATGCATTTTACCATCCATGTTGCTTCTAAGAATATTTTTGTTCACCTGTTATACATTAGACATTGCTTGGGGCTCTAGAGATAGATACCAAGATGAACAATTTTAATAAAGTTATTGCCAATAAATTTCTATTCTATTACGCTCTTCATTTTTCCTGGATATCATGTGATTTGAGTATGGGTCTAAAATAATTTCATTCACCACTAATATATTAGAGATTCCTTTTCTATGAAAATATGTAAACTCCTTTTTAATCATTTATATCAGAAGCAACACTTGAAATGGAGAGTGTATTACTGACTACATTATGCTATTAATTTCATCCATTCTTTACATTATATTCTGAAGCCCTAACTGACTCTACTATACCTTTAGTAAAGTGGAGAAGCACGTATCAAAAATTCATTTGAATTCCTGGACATTTCAAATAACACATGCCTTTTTGCAATCAGGCAGAGAATGCAAACAGGAAGAGTAAATGGGATTAAAGATAGAGAGAAACAGCACGATCCTCTGACAGTCAATGACTATTTATGACTTCTAGATTTTCCACCTATAAAACTTGTCCAACTTCTACTTCAGAGGAAAATTATGAGACTCAGCAAGTTAGAGATCAGAAATATCTGTGGTTGTTCTGAATGAATGGATAAAGAGCACTAAAGGAATTTGGATTCACACGTTCTCTGCCTTCCCCTACCTCCACACACCCCATCTCACCAATAAATACTACATATATTACACTTTTTGGAAGAAAAGCTTAGTTGCCTGTGGTTATAGTAGTAATATAATGTTCTTGTTCTCAGGTTATGAGAATCAGGATCACCTTTTTTGGTACAAAGTCAGTGAGTTTAAATTGTGCTGATGTATTGCCTACTTTAGAATAATAAAATATTTTTAATTTTTTCTTTAAATAGGGTACAGTTTATTGATGGATTATTCAGTAAGTATTCATGTGATTTATTATGTGGTATAGATTGTACACTATCAATTAGGGGGAAAAAACCTTCAGTTCAACACAGAATTTAAATAACTTTCTATTATTAAAAATTAAAATCATTACCTAAAGTCAAATAAACATTTATAAATTGGCAATGCTTGATATTCAGGTTGTCAAGCAAGTCTCTGAACTCCTTCTCAAGGAGATAGCATTAATGAAAACACCTTGGCACCCAAAGGATAATTAAGCATTCATCTAAATAATTCAAGCTAAAAATAAGTGGCCTTTTGTTTTAGTTTGCTTTCATTCCGAGTTTTTTGTTTGAGTATGAAAAAATAAGTGTTTAAAAACCACTCATGCAGGAAGTATTTCAGAGCAATTCCTGGTACCATTGTGCCTGCTTCTGAGGCTCCAAGCTAAGACCCTCCCAGTCTGTGTCCTCAAGACGAGGGTTGTCTCACAAGAGAGAATGACAAGCACTTTCATTCAAAATGAAATATCGTTTCTAAAACCTGAAAAGTACTGTAGTTGAGAACTTACACTTTTGGGAGAAGACAAGTTCAAATAAGGCTTTCAAAGACGGAGGTTCTATAATATTATTATTATACTGAATTTATCCTCAAAAACATTGACCTTTTTTTCCTCTCACTAGAAAATATTCCACAATCAGGTCTCTCTACACTTTTCCCTTTATACAGTCTCTGCCCCATCTACTAGAAATCTTCATAGTGTCTCAGAAATCCCTCTCTCCTCTAATCCCATTATTACTTGTTTGGAGGGGGCAGCCACTTGCCCTTGCCCGGCTGTCTCAGTCAATTTATGTGTTGTGCTTTCCTCCAAACCCATGTTTCAATTTTCTTAGGCCAGAGACCATGGCTTCTATTTCTTTATTGGTCCCAGTGAGACTAGTACATTGCTCAGCCCATTAAATATTTCTACAATGACTGAGTGATAATTAAAGAAGATTCTGGAGAATCTGTAACATATCTATGAAAAACTCAAGAGGTGATAGATAGTATTAATATTATGCTGCCTTTTTCCAATTCCCTTTCATTGCCTGTAGCTACTCTGTGCATCTAATATCCCTAACAATCGCTGTGGGTCATGGCAGGATAAAAAGTGAAACTGAAATTTGAATGATTTCATCAATGTTCTCGAGGTCTGTAACAAAACTCAAGGGGTAAATTCTCTAGTTTCCAAAAAATTCATCATTGAATTTACTCCTTATTTTGGCTTTTGTTCTGTGTTGAAACTTTAGTAAGTCAAATGGATATGCGTTTGAACCTTGAAATTTTTCTTTACCTTTTGTAATTGCTATATTCCATGAGCTTAATGATCTTGAAGATAATAACTTTGAATTCCAGTTTTATAAAAAGGTTTTTAAGTTACTGAATTACTTCTGAATGTATCTATACAGGAAAAATAAAATGGGCAGCTGAAGACATCACACAGATCATCGGAATCATTCCACAGCTTTCCGTTGGCAAAAGAGGCACTTTGGTTATTGTTTAGATCCTGATCAGCTCTGATGAATTGTCTCTTTCACTTAGACACTTATTTAGCCCATTTATCAGCCCTCTCTTTATTTAATTTTGGTTTTCATTAAAGCTAATATTTCAAGAGAATCTCCCACGATCGTCATTTCTAGGGAGCTCTGGGAGAAAGCTGTCTCCACCCTGTCTTTTCTCACCCCCATCAGTTAGCTTTTGAATGTGCTGCTGAAGGACCTGTCATCCGCCAGAGGAGACCAGAGACGGTCTGTATCTCAGCTCTCTATAATCGTGCAGCCCTAAAGAGGTGCTGGTAATACCACTGTGATTCCAAAGTGGAGCTACGGAGACTATCTTATTCATCTTAGTATCACCAGAGTAAATGCTTCATAAATATTAAATAAAAAGGAAAGAAAGAGAGACAGAAAGAGAGAGTGGTGTTTGAGGTATAAGTGTAGTATGAAGCCATTCAGGTTGTTCAACAATAATGTTTTGAAATTTATTTTATGCCCTAAGGAATCTGGACATGAGTACTGTCTTGGGGTGACCCTTCAGGAGGACCAGTTTGCCATTGGCAAGAGGTTTTGTGGTGTTTCCCCAGACATCAACAGGGCAGGGGGCAGGCATTAAATAGGCCTATAACCAGTCATCAAAAGAAGTTTGAGGTCATGATAAATTGAGTACTGGCAAGAATTAAATATGAAACAATAACAAGTCTATATGAAATAATATAATGGCTGTCAATGTTGAGTTTGCTGCACAAACTTCCCACCAATGGGAAAGATTTACATATTTAAAGTGGAGAAATTGCATTGATTGTGAGCACATTACAGGAGCACAATGATTAGTTTGGTCTGTAGTACCCAGTGCAACAACTCTCCTTAAAGATCAGGAAACATCCCAGTGCCCTGGTGAAATACTTCCACATTGCCCCAGTCAATGTGGATGGGCAGGTGCCCAGGAAAGAACCGTGCCTTGGGCCTCAGGGTTTGTCTCTGTAGAACTGCAGCTGGCGGAGGCTGGTAGAGGCTCCCTTTGTCTTGGGTACTCAAGACTGCCAAGACCCGTGTTCCCCTTCTTTACCCCCTCTGGGCAGATGTGGAGAAAGTAAACTGCATGGTGCTGTTAAATTCACTCTCACCCCTTGGGCCTTTAGAACACAGGGTTATAGGGAAGCTCAGAGAATGTGTGCAGCCTTCCCTGCTGCCTCCTTACCTTTCACCCTGCAGGGGCTGGACACAGGGCTGGTAGGCACAGAAGTGAAGTATGCCCCCATTCTTCTTTCCCATACAGATAACTGGGAAACCCTACCAGTTCTACAGACTAAGCTTACCAACGTCAAATTAATTAAATATTTGTTATGTGGTGGACTCTACATTAAAGGTACTAATCTTTCTCACAGTTCAATAATATTATAATCCTTCTAATTTTACAGATGAATAAAATAAGACCAAAGATCACAGAGTTAATAAATGGTAGACTTGGTCTTTAAACGCAACATGCAGCCAGCTGAGTGGTTCATGCCTGTAATCCCAGCACTCTGGGAGGCTGAGACAGGAGGATTGCTTGAGGCCAGGAGTTTGAGACCAGCCTTGGCAAGATAGCTAGATGGGCATCTCTACAAAAAAGAAAAGAAAAGAAAAGAAAACTTAGAAAAGTAAGCCAGTCTTTGTGGAACATGCCCATAGTCACAGCTATTTAGGAGACTGAAGCAGAAGGATCGCTTGAGCCTGAGCCCAGGATTTGGAGGTTACAGTGAGCTACGATGATGCCACTGCACTCTAGCCTGGGCAACAAAGTGAGTTAGACCCTATCTCAAAAAATAATTTAAAAAGCAACATGCTACCTTTGTCAATTCTAGTCAATTGTATATTTTTTGTTGCATATTAATTACAATCAAGTTTTTGCTTAAAGCACCAGGTTTGAAATTTAGCAAACTAGCACTAGCTTTAAACGTTACGCTAAACATTGCCCTAACCCAAAATAAGACCTAAACCTAATGGTAACCCTAAACCTAGCCCTCAGCCTAACCCTAACCCTGGCCCTAACGTGAATCCTAACACTATCCATAACCCTAATGCTAACCCTAACCTAACCCTAGCTCTAACCCTAACCCTAGCCCTAACCCTAACCCTAAAGCTAGCCCTAGCCCTAACCCTAGCCCTAACCATAACCATAACCCAGCCCTAGGCCTAAACCTAGCCTTAGCCCTAACACTAATCTTAATAGTAGACCTAACCCTAACCCTAGCAAACTATAGGGACCAGGGAGTATTCTTAGGATAATCTCTAAAAGCTCCCCTAGAGATTGCTCAGCTCAACAAAAAATAACCCAAAAAAAAACAAATTTTACTATTCTCTCCTGAGAGAAGCCAAATGTCTTAAAAATATCAAATAAACTTGTGTGTTAATAAAAAGTCAATTAATGAAGTTAATAATTAATAAAGTCAATTAATAAAGTCAGTTAATGAAAAGTCAAGTTAATGAAAAGGTAGCAGCCACCACCCTCAGACAAGTTGACCATCCTTCTGTTACCACAACCAATTGCTCAGAGAAATGAGGTGCAGGTTGCTTATGATCCCCTAAAGTTTATGTCAATACCCTCAGTCCAATTCCTTGCCTTTCTTGATAGAAAAAAATCAAAAGGCTTATATAAGTCCAAGGGGCCCCATGTAAGGGCAGTCATTAATTTTTAATAGTCAAGAAAGCCTTGTGGCATTCCCTGGTCCAAATAAATAGTTCTTTTTCTTCCCCTTTTAAGGCCTAATAGAGTGGTTTTGTTGTTAGCCTGAAGTTGGGAATATAAACTCAGCAAAAGCTGGCCATACCCAAGAATCCTTGCAACTGCTGTGGGTTGTAGGGACTGCTATTCAGTTTATAGCCTCTCTCCATCTGGCAGGAGGTTCCAAGTTTTAAGAGATGATTTAAACTGCAAGTTTTTGCCAGTGGGGGGTGAGAGTTGAGATTTTTTTTTTTTTTGAGATGCTTTATATCTTTTGTCAGCTAGTAAATTTAATACAATTATGGCATGTTGCCTTGATTCAGCCTCAGTCTCATTGGATACTAGGGTACTGTCTACATACTGTAAAATCATTTTTTTGCCTAAAATTATTTCCCTCAAGTCTCTGGCTAGAATTTCCTGAAGACTGTGAGGGCTTCCCATTCAAAAGCAAATAGTACTTGGGATTTGAGGGCAAGAGAAATGCAAAAGAAAGCATCTTTTAAATCCATTACTGAAAATTGGGCAAAATTTCCAGAATAGCAATATCCTCCACTATTTGGTTGATTGCCGTTAGATATTGAATAAACTGGTTTCCTGGATTCCAGAGTTTCTTTTTCATCAACAGAATGGGAGTATGACAAAGCATGTCCAATCTCTCTTCCCTTCATGGCCAGGAACACAGTTTTACGTTTTTTTCCTTGGGGTTCCCTTGGCCAAGAGGGGGTCCATTCAGTCTGTGGGGGAGGTGCCTAGAATTTTATTTTCATTTACATTTCTCCCCTTTTGGCCAAGATTTTCCAGAGGCAGCATCAATGGCCCAACTTTTATTTTGTCCCATTGTTGCTGGGGTGGTGTGGCTACCTGCCCCGTTCCATCCTGTCCCTCGGTGGGACCCTGCGGCCAACGAACTTAAAGTCAAAACACTTGCAGTCATTAAATGTTCTAGGCCAGACAGGAATAGAGGTGGACAGGCATTTGTCAATCTTTAAAACCTTTTAAGCAACAAAAGGCAAAAAAACCCAAATGCTAAAAGCAAGGTTATAAAATTAACTTATCTATTAACATCCAGCTACTGTTAGACTTATAGGAAATTCACTGTACAAACATAAGCATTTGTTAAAACCATTTGAGTTAAGGATTTAGAAACTCTTGTATCAGAATGAGCAAACAACATTCTAAACAAAAGGTGGTAAGTCCTGCCTAGTTCCGACAATGACAGGAAAACAGAAGCCTACAGATAACTAAACATTTAAATCATCTAGATGCTGTGGACATTTGTCAAAGATGTCAAAAGGCTCAAAACATTTGATCAAAACAGAATCACAGGTTATCATAAAATAACAGTAATTCACTTAACCAAACGTGACAATCAGAAGACTTTAAAGGAAATACAGAAAAAAACCTTAACTTTTTAAAGCTCAGCTTTCCCAAGTAATCAAAAGCTTTATATGGACAACATAGGATAAAATTATGTTTTATCTTGATAAAACATAAAATCTTTGTTTCTTAGGCCAGTTACCAAAAGGTAAAGAAAAAACCTTCTTCAGTGCCATTATTTTTTCTTATAGGAAACCCAATTAGACAACTTGGAAGTCAAACATGATCAAAAGCATACCAGAATTTATCAGTCATAAGAAGATGGTGTCCAGGGTCATGAGCGAACATTAAAGAAAGAAGAAACTAGAAAATTAATACCTTGAGAAGGGGAATATACAACTCTTAGTAACAGTGTAAGAAGATTTTTGGCCATGTTGAACAATTTAGACATATCAAGAAGCTAAGGAAAAACACTGCTTTTCAGACCTTTAAGGTAAACATTTCAGCGTCAGACCTTCCCAGCAGACTTAGAACCGGAGGGGAAAAATGTTACAGGCACTGATGAAAAGGTTGAAGGAGAAGGCGATCGGCTCAGGCCTTCTTGAGGGGAGGAAAAGCTGAGAGCTGTAAGACAACAGCAAAAGTTAAACTTCTGAGATACCGATCTGAAAAGTTTAAAAAAGAGGCAGATTATAGAAAACCTCTCGCAATTTTATTACATTTATCTCATTTACATTTGCCTGATTTATTTTAGCAGTGTACTTAACCATTTTGATAGCCTGTAAATATTAGATATACAACCAATGTGATTGTGTCCTCAACAAAGTCATTTAATGTCTAAACAAATTTAATGTCTTAACATATTGTAATAAACAATATTGTAAAATGAATTTTAAAACACAGACCAAGAAACAATCACAGAATATAGTTTTAACTATTACTTTTAAACTTTAAAAAAAAACCTACCAAAATAACAAACATAAGTATTCTGGTGAGACTTACTATTTGAACAATGTAACACCTTTAAGTTCTATGAATACAGTAGGAGTTTTAGAACACATCCTGCTAACAGATGTTAACTAATTTGACCTTTCTAAAATACCAATATCTCAAAATAAAATGTATTGACATGACATCACCTGACTACAGACTGAATAATCCCTAACATCAATCTCAATAATGTATCTCAAATAATGGTACAAAGTCATAATATTTTTTTTATATGTTTGTAAACAAGTCACTTTAAATTTTTTTTTAAATTAATTAATTAATTTATTTATTTTTTCTTCCCAAAATTTTATTGGGGGAAAACTACAAAACATTTACAGTACAATGTTTACAGTCATAATTTGTAGTGAGCTGATTTCCCAAAATATATTACCACTCAAGTTGACTTATCTTGTTACATGCAAAAACCTACTCTATCAAAGTAGTCCAGAGAGTACATACATAGTGCTCCAACTGTATCTACGTACAACCAACACTCCATTTTAAGTGTACAATTAAATGATTTTCAGTGAATTTACCGAGGTGTACAGTTAATCACATGAATCAGTTTTTGAGGAGAAATATTTATTGATTGATCATATATTTGCTTTCCCTCTGCCTTTATGTTTTTTATTTTTATTATTTTCTTGTCACTCTCAGGGTGGAGCTTTGCACAAAACTGGGCACTTGGTATCTGATGTTGATCACAGGCTCACTTGTCTCTAAAGGTCAAACTCGAGCAGCCACAAATCAAATCTGGGTGCATGTGAAAAGAATATCTGGCCCTAATGGAATCCTTGCCTCATTACCAGATGAAATTTCATAAGTGTCCAAGGGAAACTGATAGGTGGAGTTTGGGTATCCTGCCTCAACTGTCTATGAAGTAGATCAGGAATCTGGATTAGATATTACTGCCATATCTGACCATAAACTCTTTCTTTGTGGATCTGGCAGCTATATAACTTTTATCCTAAGGTGAGGTCAGAATTCTTCAGAGTGTGTTTGCTCTCAAATTTTACCCTTTCCTCAAGGAAATGTTTCCTCAGTGATTCTGCAGCTGCATAAATTGTCTAAGATAGCAGTGAATCTACTTATTCAGATGGTACTCTATGGCAAAATAGTAGAAGATTGTTAAACCCATGTAAAATCACAATGCCAAGTTCCTTTCCCAAAGATACCAACTGCCTCCTGGTTTGAGAGCCACCTGGATTAGTAGAAGCAGAGATACCAACCCTTTCATCAAATACTTCCACTGAAGTGGAAGAATCCATGAGTCAACAAGACCAAACAGTTAATGACTAAAATTGAATGCATTGTTTTAAGCAACATCATGGTACACTGATACTCAAGTGTCAGCTTTGTTTCTGGAAGAGGAGGCAACTAACTGGGAATAATTATGATACCAAAGTGAGCAGACAGATGTGGACATTGTATTTACATTGTCTTTTCTCAATAGGCCTGTGTTAAAAGATAGATTTGCACTTAAATACATGATACTCAGTACTGAGTAGTATTGCCAAAGTTCATGTGAATAATGAATAGCTCAGTATGAAAAGAGATCTTCAACCATTTTCCATTTGCAATAATAATTAAATCACAAGAATTCAAGATCTCCAGGAAGACCCTTCAAATCAATAATAAGTTGTATTGGTGTGGTTATTCTTTTGCCCTTAATGTACTTTCATTCTCACTGCATTTTACAGATGAGGTGCTAATAATCACTTTGCCTAAGGTGGACTAGCATCACCAGGAATGTTATATTAAGATAAGGATCCCCAGAAAGTATCTAGTCTTGATCATAGACCTCCTAACTCAGTTATCAGGGTTTCCTTTAGAATTTCTCAAAGTCAAAATGAGACTTGACTATATAAAGAGAGTACTAGCACTACCAAGGCTAGATTAATAGTAGGAAGTCAGCCTGCAGGGCAGCAAGAAGACATTCAGTTAGACATAAGAAAGAACTATATCAGACTGTGTTATCAGAGAAGTTGTTTAAGCTCACTTGGAAGAGAAATATAAAAATAAGATGAACACTCATCTGCCTGGGAGTACTTTGTTTCCTTTCTTACCTAGAAGGGCTATGAACCAGGATACTTTTCTATGACACTTAAAGCCCTTTGATTTACCTCAGACTCACAGGGCTGAGCCTTTTATTTCACATGTTCTTTGAAGTCCACAAATGAAAGCATTGATTGTTTTTAAAGAGAGAAAATGCCACCATTTTATATCTTGGTGTGTGGTATTTCTAGCATGTCAGCTGAATTATTATATTGCCAAAGGCAAGAAGAGCCTATTGTTCCTTCAGATGGAATCAAAATAAGAAAAAGAGCAGACTAATAGCCCTACTCCGTTTCTTTAGTCCTTTAGACATTTTTATCTGATTACAGTTTCAAGAAATAAAATCATTATCTCGATAACTAGAGGATCAAAAAAGTAAGCTGATTTCTTTCTTTCTCAGGTCTGATAGAAAGTCAGTGTGAAATTTTTCATCTTAAAGGACTATCCGGGGGAGGGGAGACAGGGTTGCACAAAAGAGGCAGGTTGGAAAAATGCAAACACATCTCTCTTAAGTTGCTCCAATTATTGGAATAGCTTTGGAATGATTTTGTAACTTCATTGTACTTAAGTTTTTAAGAGTTCTTCTCTTGACAGACATATAGTATAAGTCAGCCTCATATGTTGGTAATATAGAGGCTAGTGGGTAGATGTTTAGTCGTAGTATTTTAGAGTTGGAGGCAACCTCATCTAACTCTTATAATTTTTAGAAATTAAGAAACTGAGACCTTGAGGAGGGACTTGTCTAAAGTCACATGGTTAATTCATGGCAAAATGAGAACTAGTTATTACCTGACCCATATAATCATTTCAAATTGGCTAGGACTGTGGCATATAATTGATTCATTTTTACTATAGCAACTTTATAACCTAAAAGTGCTAGCTTCCCCCATGCCAATAGTATTATGGGATTTGTAGCAAGCTACCTCAGAGGTATATGAGGCTCCATATCCATTCTGGTTGCACACAGGGAAAGGCCCTTTGTTCTCAAGATAGAAAAGGAGTTTGAGACTGGGAAACACCTATGAGGGAATCACTTCTGTAGAGATCAACTCAGGCAGCTCAGCAAATCACAGAAGAAACTCTTTCTGACACCTGCTTACTTGGCAGGGGACAGTTTATATCCCCCATCCAAGCCAACTCTTAAGGCCACTCCATCCAGATAGGAAAACATTTTATAATTATGTTTTGTCTGCGATTTAAACTTTGATGCATAATTTTGCCTAGAGGATATCTTCTAATTTTTTGATTGTTGGGGAAAGGCTTATCTGAAAAAAATCAATTTTGGGTGACAAAAACTAAATTTCAAAGTAAGAGGATTCTCAGATTTTGGGAGGTTTTTTTTTTTTTTTTTTTTTTTTTTTTT
>CAUYRT010096632.1:0-120799 GCA_963574885.1 Lepilemur ruficaudatus
CACCTCTTATATTTTCCTGGATTGAGCTTGAGCCCATTATCCGAAATGAGGCAACACAAGATCGGAAGAATAGGCTCCACTTGTACTCGCCATCAATTTGGTACTGACTGATTAACACTATGGTGCTCACATGGTGGTAATATTCTCCAGGGATGGGGGGTTGAGGGGGTAAACTCACAACTATAGGCCACAGTGAGCATTGTGGGGGGGAAGGGCATGCCTCTAACCCTTGCTAGGGAGAGGCAAAGATATAAAATGTAACCAAAATGTTTGTGTCCTCATAATATCTTGAAATAATAAAAATAGTTTCTGTGTCTGAAAGTGGACAAGCCTGCTAGTCCCCACTCAAGTCAGCACCATAATGTTTCTTAGGCTGTTTTCTGATCTTTTCTACGAATACCTGGAGGTTTCTGCAAAGAGAGAAATAGTCTGCAAGAGGGCATAGATCCCACTGACCTCCAGTTTCTGTAGCCTCCAGGGACTTTACCCTGCCCTGCTAACCTGTACTTAGCAAAGCCTCTAGAAAGAAATGAGTCTGCCACCACCTTGATTTCAGCCCTAATCAGAGAACCCAGTTGAATCATGCTGTGCCCAGACTTCTGAACTTCAGCAACTGTAGTTCAGAAATAATAAATTTATGTTAAGTTTGTGAGCATTTGTTATGGTAGCAAAAGAAAACTAATACAGATGGGTTCAGAAAAGAAATTATTAGTTGAAGTTAGCCTAGTTCTTTTTCATTGTAAAAGTGAGGTCAATGTTCTTTCTGGTTTTCTATATTCCAGGGTGAAAACTAGAAGTTTCTGTCCCAGGTCTTCTTTTATGATTTGTAGAGTCTTGGGAGGAGGAAAGACTTTCTCTTTTGCAGATCATTTAGTAAGACTCAGGGTTAGCTAGTCAGTGGGACTGGATATCAAGATTGTATGATCTTAAGCATATTTCTACCGGGAAGTATGTACTCATAATTGTATGTCCTAGAGCTTAAGAATAATTTTTTCATGTGGTTAGAAATACGTGATATTTTTCTTTATGCATAGTTTTAAGATTGACCTTGATGGACGTCTCTTTTAATTTATTCAGACCCCTGGTTGTATGTTATAGAGGGATATATTCAGTGATGTCCTTTTTGGTAATGTAGCTTGCATCTGTCAGGAATGTGACTGTGTACATGAGTTAGCTATCTAACAATATCCAACAGGACCACTCATTTTTATCATCAGAATTTTCAGATGATGTAAACAATGAAGTTTCTGTTTAATGAAAGTACAATGTGTAATTCATAGCTTTGAAAGTATTGTACCTGTACTGCAAGGTTTTTGTTGGGTTGTTTATCAGTAGAGCACATTAAAGGTATTCCCTAGTGGAGAAAACAAATCCATAAACTGTTTTGAAACTGTTAAAGCATTTGCCTTTTAGCAAGGTAAAATCTTAGTCCAACCAGATTTACAGGCCATTATTAAACATATTTAAAGTTTTGAGCATATATGAATGTTTAAATGCCTTGAAGCATGAGTTCCAAGGCTTGCTCTACTCTTATAGTTTTCCCAAATTATAATTGTTAGAGATAAAACAAGATTCGGTCTTCCACTGAGTTTCTCATGTAAAATTTTTCTGCCAATATTTTTGTAAATTTTGAACAAATTTGTCCTTGTCACTTGGATTATTTTTTGTTATACAAGTTTTAAGGGTCTAGAGATGGTTTCAACTTTTTTTTTCTTTATCTGGTCAACTTGCACCTAACAGAGATGGTTCTGAATGACACCAACAGTATGAGGACTGTTTGAGATAATCAGTCTGTTTTGTCTTTTATTTCCTTCCTTTCTTCTCCCTTCCCTTTCCTTCTTTCTTTCCTACAACCTCCTCTCATCCCTCCCCTCCTTGTCTTTCTTTCTTTCTGGGGGGTTCAGTTTGTTGTAATTAAGTGTCCTTTTTATTTAAAAATCAGATTAAACAACTTTTTTTGTATTACTTAAGATAAAACAAGGATAAGGATTATTTCCTTATATGATAGATACATTTCTCTCTCTGTTAAATTTTAAAAGTGGTATCTCTAGTATGGGCTTCAATTTTAAGAGATATTTTCTTTAGATGTTGAATTGTCTTTAAGCAACAAAGTTCTGATTAAGGCATCTGAGAAAATCAGAAAACCTGTTTGTTTTCATAGCTTTAATAATAACACTTTTAGTAGCAATATTTTTCTTTAAATAGCACATATACTTAAAATTTAGAGCAAAATTTCTTTTCTTTTTTAGAAATATTAGAGTTTTTCTTATTTTTATATATATTTAAACTTATAAGCCATCAAAATGGACCTCTGTTACATTTTAAGAGAACTTATAATAATAGAATGAATATAACCTTTATTTTGCTAATTTGGTCAGGTATACAGCTTTCTCAGTAGAGGGTACTTCAGGGGCATTGCAAGAAGAGAAGCTCTTCCACTGTTTCCTTCAGCTGCTTCCACTGTTTCCTTCCACTGTTATTTTCAGCTGGTAGATCAGCAGTATGGATGTAAAGACATCCAGTAGAGCTCTTCCCCAGCCATGTGTCCAGCACATGTGGTCCCTTTGGTGACACTGAAACCTCAGTCGAGCCTAGCAGTAATTTTCCTGTGGTCCTCTCAACACGAAAATTGGTGTTCTTAGGTCTTCCTGCTCCCACCAGCCTCCAAAGTTCCCCTCTCCACCACTGGTGCCAATTCTCTTTGCAGGATCCTGTGAACCTCTCCTGCTGCCTGGAGAGTAGCTTTCTGTTTGCCAGTAACTAGTTCTGGCCTGGGCCACTGGCTGAACTACACATGCACCAAGGAGGTCTGAACCCCAGCCTTGGGAAGGGACCCCTTTCTAAGTTTGTCCATCCTTAGGTACTCTCCCTAAGCCATAGAGTACCATATGAAAGTTCCTTTTATCTTATATTCATTTATTAGAGTTTAATGATTCTTTGTAGTAAACTTTCTCCCATATAACCCACTGTGCAGTTTCTAACTCCTGATTGGACAGACTGATACAGCTCCCAAAGATTCCCCCACCTCCTGGTATTTATACCCTGTGTAATCCCTTTCCCTTGAGTGTGGACTTGACCTAGTGGCTTGCTTCTAAGGATTAGAATACCACAAAAGTGACGGGATATTGTTTCAAAGATTAGGTTATAAAAGATTGTGACTTCCTTCTAGATCTCTCTCCAAGATGACTGCAGTGCCAGCCAACACCTAGACTGCAGACTGTGAGAAACCCTGAAGCAGAGGACCCATCGAAGTCACATCCAGATTCCTGACCTACAGAAACTGTGAGATAATAAATGTTGTTGTGTTAAGCCACCAAATTTTGGGGTAACTGGTTATGAGGTAATTTGTTATAACAATAGATAACTAATACTAGCGTTATTCCAATTTTCCTTTTCATCCTGTATCCATTTTGGTAAATTGTATTTTTAAGGAATTTGTCTAAGTTAAGACCTTACAGGCTAACTTATTAATTTACTTCAGAGGTAGACAAAGTATACCAATTTATTTGCTCAAAAAGTACTTCAGAAATAAAAACGTATGTACATGCAAAAACATGTATACATGTGTTCATAGCAGCTTTATTTGTAATAGCCAAGATTTTGAAACAACCCAAATGCTCTTCAATGGGTTAATGGTTAAACAGACCATGGAACATCCATACTACTCAGCAATATAAAAGGAAAAAAAACTATTGATACATGCAACCATTTGGATGAATCTCAAGGGAATTATGCTGAGTAAAAAAAAAAAAGCCAATCTCAAAAGTTTACATAAGGTATAATTTCAGTTATATAACATTCTCAAAATGACAAAAATACAGAGATGGAAAACAGATTAGTGGTTGCCAGAGTTTAGAGATAGGAGAATGGGGGTAAGGGAAAAAACTGGATGTGAAGATAAAGGGGTAGCGAAAGGGATCACTGAGGAGATTGAACAGTTCTGTTACCTTAATAGTAATGGTGGTTCCACAAATCTATACGAGAAAATTGCATAGAACTACACACACATACATACATACACACACACAAATTAGTGCATGTGAAGCTGGTGAAACCTGAATAAGGTCTGTGGATTGTAAGAATGTCAATTTCCTTGTTTTGATATTATACCATAGTTACGTAAGATGCTACCATTGGAGAAAGTGCGTGAGCAGTACACAGTCCTCTCTGTACTATTTTTGCAACTTCCTGTGAATCTATAATTATTTCAAAATATAAGGTTTAAAAAATATTTCAGTTAATTTTATTTAGAATCTTGGGTTTAAATATCTATTTTAAATGGCAGCCCCTTTACTCTTCATGTGATTCTCACTGAGGTTGACTTTTTTTTTAAGAGGCAGGGTTTTGCTCTGCCAGGCTGGAAGGCAATGGCTATTCACAGGAGCAATCATAGCTCACTGCAGCCTCAAACTCCTAGGTCCAATTGATCTTCCCACCTCAGCCTCCCAGGTAGCTGGGACTAAAGGCTACCAGGTTTTTGTTTGTTTGTTTTTGTTTTTGAGACAAGGTCTCACTCTGTCCCAGGCTAAAGTGGTGTCATCATAACTCACTACAACCTCAAACTCCTGGGCTCAAGCAGTCCTCCTGCCTCAGCCTCCCAAGGTGCTGAGATTAGAGGTGTGAACCACCATGTCTGGCTCTATAACCCAGATTTATGTTTCTAGGTTATAATGTACCTATTGCATTTAGAACCGTGTCTGGAACACATTAAGTGCTCTAAGAGTTGGCTATATTATTTCTCAGTGAGTCACTCACTTTTCTTTAAACAACCCTTCATTGTAACAGGGCTAAAATAGGTTCCAACCATCACCAACTATCTCTTTGGGAGGCAGAAAGAGGGCAGACATGAATCAGAATTTTTGACTCCACCACTTTGTAGATCTTGGGCAAGTTATGTAACATCTCAAATATAAAAGAGTTATAGAGCCAGGCGTAGTGGTGCACACCTATAGTTCCAGCTACTATAGGCAGGAGGATCACTTGAGGCCATGAATTTGAGGCTGCAGTGAGCTATCATTGCACCTGTGAATAGCCACTACCCTCTAGCCTACGCAACATAGCAAGAACCTGTCTCTAAAAAGAAAAAAATATATAGGCTATAATATCCATAGTGAAGGATGATTATTAAGTTTGAGTGGGTTGTTGTGAAGGTAGAGTAGGAGCTCAGGGTAATTCCTCCCTTAATCTCTGCTTGGAAAAATGTTAGTCAGCCTATAAATTCTAGCCAGAGGTCATTTCACAGAGGAATTGCTCCTCTAGCTCACCCCTATTATCAGCTACATAATTTCCCTTTTGCAGTTTCCATATATCCTACATTAGAACATAGCTCACTGAGCCAAGCGTGGTGGCTCACACCTGTAATCCTAGCACTCTGGGAAGCTGAGGCGTGAGGATTCCTTGACCTCAGGAGTTTGAGAAGATAGCCCACTAAATTATTTGAATTTGTCTTTCCCATTTTCCACACTATGAGCTTCTAGAGAAGGGGCTTGTATTTTATTGACCTTTAACCTTAATAACCAGCACAAATAGGGGCTTAAATGTATCAACTGACTGAATGAATAAAACCACTCAAGGCCCAATGAAAATGCTGTCTAGATCCAGACAATTCTCCGTTCATATTCTGAGGTCCACAGAACTATCTTAATACCTCGATGACGCATTGCTTTGTAAGTTACTTATCTATCTGTCCTATTTTCCCCACTAGACAGTAAACTCCATCCTCATCTCCCACACAGCAAGTGTTCTATATTGAATGAATGAAGTGACTGACGGAATTAAGGAATATCTCAACCTCCTTGGGTGTACTAATTTTTTTTCAGATCCTTCCCAATGATACATGATGCAGCAGGGAATCATTTAAATTCCAACTTAGGGAGTGTCCTGATAGCTTTGTTAAGCCAAACAATATACCAAGAAAATAAAGATAACTAAAATAATACCATAAACTTAATATTGACACTAAACAAACAACTGTTAAGGTGGACAAATAATTTTATTTCGTGCATGCAAATACATGTCGAGTACTGCAAACTTTTTCCATCAATTTTCTCTCAAACACTGAAAATCATGATGCTCTATTTTGTGAACAGTCAAAGCTAATATCTCTTCACTTCAGTGCTACAGCAAAAACACACAGAATTCACTCTTTGCTATTCACTATCATCACAACCCTCATTGTTCCATCTTTGCCCTCCCCCCAAATACAGGCCTTAAAAGTCCTAGCCTTTCCCCATTTAATCCTATTCCTATAGCACAAAGGGAAAACATTACAATTTGGAAATTCAAATTGAAATAAATGGAATAGAATTTATTCCCATATATATTCCCCATTTCATTGTACAGAATTATTTTAAATTATAGTTTTAAATAGAAGCTGAGTATATGCCTTAAAAATGAGCATTAAATCCATCTTAGAGATGGTGCCTGCTTTTTACATGATGGGTGTACACCATCTTTAATTTCATTTACATTTCAATCGAACAATAGATTTGCAAAGAAAATGTCTAATACAGACGTAAAAATATTCACACTAGAGCTTCACAATCGGTTGTACAATTGACAAACAGGCCTCTTTTCCCAAACTTTCCAGCTAAGCAAATTTATAAAATGTAATCAATGCAACAAGAAAAACATTTCTCTTTCACTTCCAGGGAAAAGAATATGCAATAAACAGTATAAATGCAGACAGCAGTTGCTGCAAGCTAACCACGATACTCCCAAGTGGCTGTACAGTGGATATGTGCAGTACAAATAAAAGCCACATGTGTTGTATCACAACTACAGTATAATTGTTTGCCCAGCTAAGAGAATGCATGCACTTCCATGCCTTGGGTTATAAAGTGAGGCCTAATTCTTGACAGGTTGATGGAATATGTGCAAATGACCTTGGATTTTGGCAGTACTAGTGCAGCCAGTGTCTGTGTTCCACTGGTTTGGGGATATTTTTAGAAGTTTATTTTAAAAAAAGAAAAAATTGCTAATTTCAGACTTGGGGGATTAACTGCTCTTGGAGTAAAAATAAGACTCCACTTAAATGTGGGGTGTTCTGATCTGTGGCCATTACTCCTTGTACTCCCTTGCCAGCAAAGGGATACAAAGAAAGGGCTAGCTAGTATAAAGGAGTTACTTGTTCAATTTATCCAGAAAATGGGATACTCCTTGAGCATGTTCATTTGTGTTCTGCTTGCAGAAGGTGTCCTTATGTAGGAGATACAGTAAGTGATCCCATCATCGCTCTTCATTCACTAAAACACAAGAAAAGTTCTTCCAGGAAACCAATACATAGTTGCATGCAACTTTTCCCTTTAATGATTTAGTTATCAATACTGGTAACAGTCTGCTCAGAAAATGACTCAAAGAAGCTGGGAAGAAATGCTCAGATTCAAAGTTTAAACCACATGCTGAATCTGATTGTTATAAATACCACCCCTGTTAACAAGACAACATGGGCTTTAACATTTAAAATCCAAAAGCAAGCTAGATGGTTTTAAAACAATTTTCTCAAATGTTTAAATGATCCTATTTTAAATTCCTACAAATTGCTGTGCATCCTGTAATTTTCTCAAGGCAGCATATAAAATTGGGAGGTGCTTTATGTACTTAGCCTCAACTTGAAATCTGAGTGAAAGTGACTAGATCCATACAAATGATAAATTTCAGTTCTAGTATGGGAGGTTTCTTTTATTATTCTCTTATTAGAGTAAATAGCTATTGGGAGAAAAATCAGTGCCACTGGCCTAATGACTACCTTCTTTTGAAAATTACAACGCACAACTTTTCACGTATGACACCGGGTCATCACATGGCATTGAAAGTAAGTCATGGCAGCAAAGGCAAGGGAATCTGCTTTGTTCAGGTACCAACTAAAGAAATACATAAGTAACTTTCTCAGAATTCCTAAAATGAAATGAGACTACAAAAAAGAATCACTGATGCTACATCCACCGTAACTGAATGGGGCAGCACAGACTTCAGAATGGGACTTAGAAACTAAAAAACAAAAACAAAAAAAAAAAAAAATGAAAAAAAATAACCACCACTTTCCTGCTTTCTAGACCTCAGACTACTTTTTTTCTGATTAGATTAGACCATAGGCAATATACTAGTTACCAACATTATAAATTTACTCCCCTGTTGCTTTGTATCCTTTGATTCCAAACATGTGTATATCACAATGTGTTTAGAAAAGGGTCAGATGACAGGAATGCCCCAATTTTAAAAAGTCACATCCTAGGTCTGATTTGTAACATTTTCTTCTATGACATCAGTGGGTACCATTCTGAAGAAGGATCAGATGAACTGCTTTCTAAAGTGGCAGAGAACCAATGGCTTTACTTCACATTAAACCCACCATGACAGACAGAAGGTGGCCATCGTTACACAGAGAATGGATGCAATCCAGAATAATCACAACACAGAAACAATTCCTATGTTGTTAGTGAGAAAAAGAGTAAGTTTTTAAGAACAGGGAGTTATTGTTTTACGGGATCACCTGCTGCAAGGCAAGTATTATTTTAATATAAATGTTCTGAGACATACCAATAAGGTTGGCAAGTATATACATATACTGATGCAAATGTAATTTCACTGGACAAGTAGGCAAACATCTAAGCAGTTTATCCCAACCCCCTCCAGCAGAGCACAACCAAGTTTCAAAATTTCAATTTTAAAATTAAAAAGATAAGGTTAAATACACAAGATCAATTTATGTAGTATATATTCACCCTCAGAACGTGCTGAAGATGTTTTGTGTAGTTCTGTTGCACAGAGGGTTCTTTCCCTGAGGGCACATAAGGAGCTCTCAAACTGTTAATAGGTCTCTATTTTGTAACAAAATAGCAATTTTAAAATCTTAAAAAAAAATACATTACCTTCAACATGGAAGATCTCACTATTAAATATCCATGAAATAGAATGGTTTGCATATCCTTTTTGGAATTACAAACAGCAAATAAAGTACATTGGAAGCATTTCAAATGTAATAAGCACGTATTTATAGAAAGGTTTTGATATAAATTATATAACAATCATATTCCTGTAATATTCTAGGCTAATTTATAATGTCTGAAATAAGTTAATGTAACATGGTTTAAAACTCTTGTTCCTATTCATTTCAGGTTACAGAGTGAAATAAATAAAAATGTCTTTGTAGGGATGGGGAGCACTGGCCATGGCAGAAAAGTACAGTACTAACCAAAGGAAATTAAGTCAAGGCTACTGTGCTATTATGCTACAAACAAACATCTTCATACATTTGAGTATTAAATAAATGTGTAAGATCTTCCATACTGACACCAGAATATCAAAACTACCCCTTTTGTTTCTCAGGTATATTTACAACTTATCAGTCACCTTATGAGCATGTTCATTAAGACAGGTATCAAACACCAGTATTTACTCATTCTGATCAAGAAATTTCAGGGAAATGTCAACCCTCCCGCCCCTGGAAATGTGCACAAAACTTTTTATCAAAATCTTATCTGATACAATGCTGTGGTTTTGTAAAACAACTAAATAGCTCAGACGACCAATAACATGATCCTGTTTAAGCATCTTGCTAGCAGGAAAAGCCCTTACATACAGTACACCTGGTGAAAGATCAGCTTGGCTTAAAATATTCCAGTACAATTTTCAGAGTAAACAACTTCACAGAAGTTAATTTAAAAAAAAAATAATAAAACTCAAACTAATCTTAAAGAAACAGAGGAAAAACAAAAAGACAAACTATAGGTAAGATCACCAGGAAGGAATGCCCAGCTTTTGTTTTCAAATGTTGACTGAAATTTAGGTTTCAATAAAGTATCTTCCACACATCTGAGGCATGGCTAGTTGAACATACTGCATACTTTCAGACACCAAGTCAAAAACCATTTCAGTCACATTTTAGCAGGGCAGAAATTATTCATGTTTTTAAGTATGAATAAATGTTAGTCAATGTTCTACTATTACATGGTTCATTGTCTTATCAACCTAACATTCAAAAAACAAGAAAAATTAAACCCCAACATGAAGTAACAATAAACAATATTTAACCAAGATAATGCAAAGAACACCCAAATTAATTAGTTTAAGTTAAAAACCCAGCAATACCATCTTGTTAGTCAGTGCAAACGCTACATACAGGGTTTTCTCAAGAAAGCTGAAAGCACCTGATTCTTTTGCCAAGTCATCAGATTCAATAATGTACAGGCTTAAATCTGCATTTTAAAAAACTGCCATTACATTAGTGCATAATTTATCAAAATTGTAAAAACGATTCTGCATAACTTAGGAGAATTTAATATCTAGTACATCAGCTGAAAGACTTAGGCACTTGGTTATATTTTAATTAATTACTTCAACAAGTAGCCTGTATATAAATATTAACAAAGCAGAAACTATCCTTGAAAAATGGAAAATTAAAAAAAAAATTAAATGCTACAGATAAAAGCACTGCACCACACTCCTACATATAATGCAGTAAAGAAAGCTAGTATATAACCCTGTAAAATTCTATGGTAAGAACGTCTAACTCCACTCTTCAAAAGAAAAAAAAGAAAAAAAAAATCCATGCAAAGTCCCATGAAAAAGATAAATAAAGCAGCTGGAATGAGATGGAAACTTCTCTCAGTGAAACATAAAATAGAAATAAATAAGTTAATTAAGTCTACTTTCACTAGATGTATCATTGTAGGATCCTGCTAGTTTAATAACTGAGTTGTTAATTTTCTATAGAAGCCATTTAAAATAGGAAATGGCTCAGTTACTGCACCGGATTGCTACAAACTCATAAAAAGCTGCTTGAAGCTTAAGTTAAATGTTGTCCAAATTCCAATCACTTCTGGAAAGTGAACGTGTTACCCTAGTAAAGTAAATTTTCTTTTTTTTTTTCATAATGCTAATGCAAGAGGGCTTGAAGTATCAAAGAGTCCACAGGAAATGGATGCCCCCGGTAATATCTTTTTTTTTAAAAAAAATATACATTATATAATATATATTATATATATAAAAAGCTAGTGTAAATGCTTCCATGGTATGGTCACAAATTTGAAAGATGAACCTTCTTTCAGCTGTTAACCATCTTCCCATTTGCAACAGGTTTTAAAAAGTCATTTTTATCTTCAGACATAACATGAGTTTTCAAAATGAGGTTGCCAACACTGACAGATGTGGTGATGGGGAGGCAACTTGCATTGCTAATAGACACTGGGAGTGGTTGGCTAAAGCAAGAAGTTACCGGCAGAATTGTTTTTTGTTCCTCCCTGAAAAAATAAATGATATTGAAAACAAATTAGTCTTAAGTGAAAACTTTCAAGAGCAACCACACATGCTTAATGAAAATTGTATCAAACTTTATGAGCCCCTAGGCAAAAACACTAAAAGTATCATAAGTCACTTAAAAAATCCCATTTTTCAAAAATTATAATAAAAAATTAAAATACTGGTTATTTATGGCCAAAGTATCAAGTTCAAGATTAAGCCCATATTTTTGGCAGTAATTATACAAAACAGTATTATTATAGGCAAAAAAGTCTTAACATGTTTTTTTTTTTTTTGCTGTGTGGCCCAGGCTGGAGTACAGTGGCATGTTCACAGCTCACCACGGCCTCACACTCCTGGGCTCAAGAGATCCTCCTGCCTTAGCCTTCTGAGTAGCTGGCAAAATGAGGTTGCCAAACACTAACAACCTAGGACTAAAGATGTTTGCCACCACACCTAATTTTTTAAATTATTTTTTTTTATAGAGATGGAGTCTCACAGTGTTGCCCAGGTTGGTCTTGAACTCCTGGCCTCAAGTGATCCTCCTGCCTCAGCCTCCCAAAGTGCTAGGATTATGAGCCACTAAGCCCAGACTTAACATGATTTTTGTTACAAAGAAGCCCTTAATCTAAGTTTTAATTCTTTAAGTTTGGCTACCAGATTGAAGAAGTATAACCTGATACTGGAGCACAGACTTTTATCGCAACAAAAAGCAAGTTTCAGGCTACTAAAATGGACTACTTTGTTAGTTCAATTTTATCTCTTCTCCCCTAAAAATCTGGACTGACCAAATCATTGCCCTATTATAAAAGGTCTTCCTAACAGCACAAAGCCAAAAATGAATTTAATACAGCATCTATTTCTAAGTATTCATGCCCTAAGTCCACTGGTTATGAATTTTCTGTCTAACACTCACAGAATCACATGGTCTTCACCTAAACTCTGTTTTTTCTGCTTTAGTGGCTCCTTTTGATGCTGTTGGACTGGATGCCCATTTTCCACTGCTGCTCCATTCAGCAACTGATCATTTTGGGAACTGATTCCAAGTTGTATGTCCAGGATCTCCTAGGAAAATAAAATTTTAATTCTTCAGTATGAAAGTATTTTACACTTTTTAATTTTCAAAGGAACAAAGCTTCTTAATTATCTAATTGTGGCACTTACTTCGATTTGTTCATTTTGTCCATCAGGTTCATCAGTATCAAGTGCTGAAAGCTCTAATTCAATATCCCTATCGGGCTTAGTATCTGTTGAATCTTCTGTATAATCAGTCTGTAAACAACAAAAATACTGATCTTATACCCGTGGAGCCTAGGGCTTCCCTTTTAAATTAAAATGGAAACCTCAGTGGTTTAATTAAAGAATTATTTAGGAAATCTCAGACTGTAATTTTATTTGTACTGTAAGTTTTAACAGTGATCAATCATCCACCAGACAAAGACACACTAAAATGCACGAAGACTGGTATAAACCAAGATGCAGCTTGAAGAAAACAACACATTATGCATGAAGCTGAGAGGTTCAGTTTTTTTACCTCTCCATTTCTCAGTTCAATTTCCTTGCTTAGAAGATTTAAGGTAAGATGACGGCCTTCATCCAGGGAATTCCACTTCTGTTGCATGGCCAGAGCATTGGCCTCCCTCTGAAGAAGTAATGAGTTACTCTTGGCCTATATAAGGAGAAAGTGGGAAAAAAAGTAAAGTTAGCTTCCTACCATAGTTTAAAATGTCATTCTATTTTTTTAAAAATTCAAAGCTAAGTTACCTAGAACCTACCTGCTGAAGTTCAATGCTTAAAAGGTCTCCAGTACTGGAATGCTTTCTATGACCAGATAAATCAGTGACAATGAATCTGTCCCTTTAAAGAGAAACATGTTTATTGTAATAAAAGAAAAATAAATGAAGCAACTAAAGCAGTAATGACTATATGTTTTATATAACAGATCAACCCTGAAAGCTTCAGTCATCATTCCAAATGTAAAAGTAAAAATTTTTTCCAGAAATTTGTTACACAGCTCAGACTAGCAAAGCGCATTTCATCAATAAATGGGGGTGGGATTTGGTCTCTGAGGATACATACAAGTCTAAGAATGGAGAATCCTAAAGAATTAAGAAAAACATTACCGTTCAATATAGTGTGCTGATGATGTGGCCTCACTGCCATATGAACTCCACCTTGAATCAACAGCATTGACGTAAGGGACGTAATCTAGAGAAACACAGAAAGAAACAATGTTTGCAAAAGTGAAAAACTAGTAGATAAATATGCAAGTATACTTTTCAAAAAAAGATCCGCATGTTATCCCACTAGCCATATGATGCTAGTTGAACCATTTAATTCTGAGTTTACTAGAGTTGTTAAATGGAGGAAAATGTACTCTATTATACAGATTGGGGATTAAAAAGTACAGTGCCTACCTAGAATATATCAGACTAGGGATTAGTTAAATGGATTACCTGATACACTGATGGGCTTAGTCGCACTTCCTTGGGAAGCAGTGGCCTGAACAGGATCCGTAGTATGGTAACCTGTACGGGAAGATCTGGAAATTGCACCCCACTTTGAGATGATGGGTCCATCACTAAAGGGAATTATTGGGTCTTCTTCTTTTGTCCTTCTTTGAGTTTCAAATAAATGTACTCTTCTCTTAACATCTCCACTGTCCAGGTCCTACATAAACCAAAGAAAATCAATAAAAGGACTGTTGGCTGTTACTTCAGCTAGTAAGTATATGCTATCAAGAGACGTGTTACTAGGTTTTCTGGTAAATTTAACACTAGCTCTCCATGTCAATGATAATCCAACACTACTATTAAACCACTAAACTACGCTCAAATAATTTAAACATTTAATGCAATTTATTCCAGACTTATCTAAATATAATGCAGGTGCTTACAGATGAGTTATATAGCAACAGTAAAAAGATAAAAGCATTCATTCTAAAACTTGAGTCAACATGCATTATCTCTCCCCATCAAGCCCCAACCCCAGCAAAATCATACCATTAACACAGCATTTGAATTAGCAATTACATCTTTGGGCTCTGAATCGATGGCATTTATACAGGAGCCTATGGTGCCACAGGACCAGGGAGAATAATGGGAAAGATGATCTTCTTCAAATTTTGTACCACTCACATTCTCAGAGAACTGGTTTTTTAAAAAAAATAAGCCAGTTAGTAAGAAACTTAAATTTACAAGCTTGTAACAAACATAAAGTGACTATTATAGAATTCAGAGAACTTCACAGTGAACAATTACACTCTTTTAATAATATAAAAACTGTTACAAGCAACAAATAGTATTTTTACATTAGAAAATGGCATGCCTTCTCTTTTCCCTTTTTCCTTCAAAGTGCTCATAAGGACCACTTGACTGATACTATCAAAAGCAATCAACAAGTATTTATAGCATGTCACTAACATAGTATGGGGTACTCTGAAAAAAAAAGAAGAAAAAAAGCAAAAGAAAAAAAATACTCATTTCCTAAAATATATTACATAAAAAATGAAAATACACTTTTCTATCAAGCAAGTGGCAGTTCTGTCACTGTTGTCAAGATATTTACCTGCTTCGAAGAAGTCTGATAAGACAAATTTGGATCTAGTTTAAAATTTTCAATGCTTTATTAAAAGATTTATGGATAAAAAACATATAATGCCTAGGATTATTTCAAAATAAACCAGCAAGAGGCCGGGCACGGTGGCTCACGCCTATAATCCTAGCACTCTGGGAGGCCGAGGCGGGTGGATTGCTCAAGGTCAGGAGTTCGAGACCAGCCTGAGCAAGAGTGAGACCTCGTCTCTACTAAAAATAGAAAGAAATTAATGGGCCAACTAAAATATATAGAAAAAATCAGCCGGGCATGGTGGCGCATGCCTGTAGTCCCAGCTACTTGGGAGGCTGAGGCAGGAGGATCGCTTGAGCCCAAGAGTTGGAGGTTGCTGTGAGTGAGGCTGACGCCACGGCACTCTAGCCCGGGCAATACAGTGAGACTCTGTCTCAAAAATAAATAAATAAATAAACCAGCAAGAAAAGGGCATACAAATAAAATAAGATTGGCTGAGTTGATAATTGTGAAAGCTGGGCAATAGGTAGGGTTTATTATACTATTCTCTCTACATTTGTATATGTTTGAAATCTTTTTTTTTTTTTCGAGACACGGTCTTGCTACGTTGCTCAGGCTGGTCTGGAACTCTTGGCCTCAAGCAAGCCTCTTGACTCAGCCTCCTGAGTTGTTGGGATTATAGGCATGAGCCACTGTGCCTGGCATATGTTTGAAACTGTTTATAATAAAAAAGATTGAAAAAATTTTTTGTATCAGATCCTCTGAGGGTAGGGAATAAATTAAAAGAAACTTTAAAAAGAAATTAATGGTTTTCTCTAAATATAACAATACTAAAAACACCAGGTTAAATTAAAATCATCCTGGCACAAAAACTTGTTTTGTAATGCCAAGAACAATAATTAGCAGTGATGTAAACAGCATGAATAATTCAGTAGGCATTTTTGTACCTCTTGTGAAGTAGGGAAGAAATGCTTCAGCCCAGGATTCAAATCCCAGCTGCTTACAGGCTGAATTATCTTGGGTTAATTATATAACTTCTGAGTTGGATTCCCAACCTATAAAGTATGGATAATACCTATGCCCTAAGGTTTTTGTGAGAATTAAATAAAACAGCTTTATGTAAATGCTTGGTACAGTGCCTGGCATGAGTATGTGCTCAATAAATGGTAGATATAAAGTTTATTATTAATAAAAACTATAAAAATAATTGTACTGCTGGAAAGATTTTTAATTCTTGGTTGATAAAGGACTGAGAGACATATGATGATCTTCAGATTCTCACAACACCTAGTTGAGTATATAGTCAATGTTTATTAAACTAACCTCAAATGCTCATGAAACCACTGCAAAATATCCAAAATAGCTAACCCTGGTTTGAATGAGAAGTTTGAAGTCAACTGTTTAAACTATCCCTGCAACATCAAGTGATTAAAACCTTTCTTACATCCGTGCGAAAGTCTACACTGAATAGAGGAGAAGGTGGTGTTGGTGACTGTGTTGCCACAGGAAGAGTTGAAGAGACAAGAGGTGCTTTCTGAGTGTGGTACTGTGCCCACTGATCTGGCTTTCTTCTTATCTGCTCCTCGCAACTGGTCTTCAAATGACCACAAGGTTCCTAATGGAGGATAAAAGAAACAATCTTAATCATCTAGGGAGTGGTGAGTAAATTTAACTATGCTCTGTGAAAATAATGTAAACAGATATTTTGGGGATAAAGAAACACAAGAGGGAACATCACCCTAGTCTATTCTCCACACTTAAACAACTTTGTTTGTTAACTTAAACAAAAAGGTTAATATTTATTTAACTGATGTTAAAAGTAAAATCTGAGCACTCACTTTTCTGGTTTAGTAAAGTCATTTGTATATATGTGGAGATACAGAAAAGAGGCCCTGTCCTTGAAATTCTGAGATTTATTTTTACCTTCCCAACAGTTTTCTATCCAAATATGACATTTATTGAGCATTCATATGTATCAGGCCTAGTTATAACAAGTTTTGTTTTTCTGATTTAATTCTCACAACAGCCTTGAGGTAGGTACTACTGTTATTTCACCAAATAGATGAAAAAACTGAGGCACAGGAGGTCAAGTAACTTCCCTGGGTGACACAACTGTAAGTGGAGGAGCCAGAATGTATACTTGGGTAGTTTAACTCCACACACTGGACTCTTAACTATCACATTATAGTAGCATTCCCATTTCCATCATCACTTACCCTTGGTAAAGGCACAGTTGTCCTGGGCTCACTTGGTGGCTGACAAGCTACTGAATAATATCCATCTAATGAGTTGTATCTTTCCCGCAAAGATGTCTGATAGACAGACGAGTGCATCACATCCATTGGAGGTAAAGAATTGCTTCTAATAATGTCATCTCGTTGGTACATAGGTGGGCGCCAGATGCGCCTACTGTCATACACAGGAGCATACATCCCAGAAGGTACTGGAGGAACTGGTCCATACGGCTGCGGAGGAGGAGGCTGGTAAGGAGAAGAATTCATTCGATCTCGAGGGGAAAATGTACTGTAATGATCGGCATATGGCATGGAAGCAGGTGGGAGGGAGGACTCTGGAACATTATTGGACCTCACAAAGCGAGGAACACAGGGAGCCACACCAGCTGGTACCGTTGGAGGTGGTGGGTAGTATCCTTGAAAATTGGAAAAAGGAATATTTAATGTAATCTTAGTAAAATCCAACATTTTATAATGGTTTAAATCTAAGGCAGCCTTTAATGTGGGAAAATATAAGCTTTGAATTTTACCTTAGTTACCCTGTTTTACAAAGCAGCTATGTATTTTCAAGATATTACTATATGAAAATCATTAACATTCAACACTTTGTTAAACTGGTTTTTAAAAACACATGACAGAGCTATTAATAGATGGCTGGTAAATTTCCTTCTAGAGCATCTATTGCCACAGGTTTTGGATTAAATGATTACATCATTGATTCTTATCCTTTTGGGGAGCAGAGGTTAAAGACCTCTTTCAAAATCTATGTAAGTTGTTCACTGTCGTTCCAAAACTGTACATAAGCATACATAAACAAAACATTTTACATACTATTTCAGAGGATTTGCAGTATTACCTGAAGCTCATTCATGAACCTTATATTTGATTCATAGGAATGACAATCTTAAAACTATTAGTATCTAGAACCACAGATTCTAAGGGCAGGAGAAAACATATGGGTCACATACTCCAAAGGATTAATTTTTTAATGTAGACACTCCAGACAGATATAAATGATTCACTCACTTATCTAAGGGAAACACATGTCAGATTACAGTTTCTTTTTCTCTTAGTTATATAATTATATAAAATTGTATAAAATTACTTACCTGTCTGTGGATACTGTGGGACTTCAAAGGGTATTTGAGTCCTTGGATCTTGAAAATACTGAATGTTTTCAGAATGCTGAGGATACACTGGTACTCTAGTTAGAAATGGGCTGGATTTTTGAGGCACAGAATTCAGCTCTGTTGCAACATTAGAGGGTCCAGCTGAGGTAGCCGCTACATTACTTACAGGAGTCTTGGGTGGAGAACCAATTTTACTGGAGAGAGAGTTTAACAAAGAACAAAGGATAACCAAATGTCCTTCTCAAAAGGAATTTTTCACAAAATTATATAGTGAAATCATTAATAGAACATGATCATGGTAACACATCTCACATTCTGGTAGGGGCAACAGGGAATGAAAACAATTCCCAGGCATTAATACGACCCTTTTGCCCATGTTTTTTTTGTTGTTGTTGGGACAGTCTTGCTCTGTCACTTGGCTAGAGTGCAGTGGCATCATCATAGCTCACTGCAACCTCAAACTCCTGGGCTCAAGAGATCCTCCCACCTGAGCCACTAAGACTACAGGTGCATGCCACCTCATCCAGCCTTTTTTTCCCCCTAGAGATGGGGTCTCACTATGTTGCCTGGGCTGGTCTGCAACTCCTGGCCTCAAGCAATCTTCCCACCTTATGCTCCCAAAGTGCTGGGATTATAGGCATGAACCACTGCAGCCACCCTAGCTTATTTTCATTAGCTACACCAATTGGCCTGGTATTTGGCATGTATTAGATGATCTGTAATATCTGATGAATAAATAATGTATGTAGATATATTTTAAATATTTGAATGAATAATTTATGTAGATTATTTTTAAAGTTGTTATCCTAGTCCATTAAAAAAAACTGATACAATTCACCCGTTAAAGGTATACAATCAATGGTTGTTGGTATAATCATAAGGTTGTCTAATTATCACCACTATGAGACACTGTCATCAAACCCAAGGGAAACCTGTACCCATTAGCATGCACTCTCCATTCCTGCTCCTACCCTAAGCCCCTAGAAACCATTAATCTACTTTCTGTCTCTATGGATTTGCCTATTCTGAACATTTTACATAAATGGAATTATACAACATGTGGCCTTCTGTGTCTGCCTTCTTTCACTTAGCATGTTTTCAAGATTCATCCATACTGTACCACATAATAGTACTTCATTCTTTATAGCTGAATAATATTCCATTGTATGGATATAAAATAGTTTTACAACATTACCTTGCCAAAACCCTTCAAAAACTCATTTCCTAAACATCTACAACATAAGGTCTCCATGATCTGGTGCCAACCTATCTATCTAATCTTATTTATGCCAGTCTCTAACATAAAGCTTCAGATCTAAAAGGCTGGTTTCCTCAATATTCTATATAATTACCTACAAACTTAATCCATGTTATACTGTTTCCTTTTGTGAAATCTTCTGTATTTTTCCCAGCAATATAAAATTTTCCTGTCCTTTAATCCAATTCCAATATTGCTTCATTTGTGTGAATGCTGTCTCCACAACTATAACATCATAAATTCCTTACAGGCAGAGATACCTTGTATGTCTCACGTACTTCCAACAGTGCCAAAAACAAAGGTCA
The DNA here is from genome assembly GCA_963574885.1 of Lepilemur ruficaudatus. Taxonomy (NCBI): domain Eukaryota; kingdom Metazoa; phylum Chordata; class Mammalia; order Primates; family Lepilemuridae; genus Lepilemur; species Lepilemur ruficaudatus. The sequence goes on from CAUYRT010096632.1 coordinate 19,733, forward strand.
AAATGAGTACATAAAAAACAAGTGTTCACTAGATAATGTTCTCTGATACATCTTTTCCAAAATCTCTCCCAGGGAAGATATAGGGGTGCTTTAATAAATAATTTCCCCCATCACATGCTGACTGCAGAAGGAGCAAATATTGCTGCTTATCTACCCATTATTATTACATGAAACCACTACGAGTGTACTTTGTGCCTAACACAATGCTTTTTTCCTAGCAGGCATACAATAGATACTGACAGACTATTTGTGGGCAACAAAATCTTAACATTTTTTAACTCAGATTTTAACCTACAAAAGAATACCAAAACATGGGATTTTAGAGTCAGAAATAGCTTTTCAGATCATCTGAAAGCTTTAAAACTGTTTTCTTAAGGCACCAAAACCCTTTGCCAAATGAAATCTTATGCTGGTATCCAATCACAACAGCAATGGTGATAATGATAACAATAGTAACAAAACAAGTATTTATTGAGTGCTTACTATCTGGCAGGCATTGTTCAAAGCATATTGCAGGGTTAACTCATTTAGTCCTTACAGGCAACATATGGAGTATTATTGTAATTGTAACTTTATGGATGTGTAAACTGAGGAACACAGTTAAGCAACTGGCCTAAGATCAAACAGCTAGGAAACAATAAGCCAGAACTTGAGCCCAAAGAGTTTTGCTCCAAGATTCCCTCTTTACTACTATACATAATTACAGAATATAAATAAAGCAGAAGTGCTCTGATTGAAACAGGGCTAGAGGCTGAGCATCTCACTTGCTCAGGTCTCTACTTAGTTTCTTTCTAGCACCTCTATGGAATCAACACTAAAGTTAAAGGAAGTAAGGTGTGAAAAAACCCAATTCTGGTTCAACCTCTTCAGTATACAGTTGAGGAAAACAAAACCCAGAGTTGAAATGACCTTCCAACTTTACAGAGCTATTCAGTTGCAGAGCCAGGACTAGAACAAAAATTTTTTGGTATTTAGTGTTTCTTCTACATGAAACATTCTGCATAAAAATTCTGATTAACTGCTGTTCCTTAGGATAAATAAAAATACTTAGGCATTTCTAAAAAGGATAAAGAATTAATATTAATCATTTTTGCCTAATACCTACTTTTCAGTTATAGAATCTGCAGAGGGCCCAGTAGCATTCTGACCATTAGTGCCAACCTTCCCCACTTTCTTCACAGTCTCCAGAGCTCTTAAGGTACTGTCAGTACTACGTGAGATTAGCTGGGAAACACTGTTTTCTGCATTTGAAATTCCGTTTGTACTTGGAACAGTTTTCCCTGTTGTTTCAGTACTTCCTATGACAGAAATGACATTTCCGGCTGTGGTTGTGACAGTGTTGTTTACACCAACTTTATTTAGAAGAGGAAATGTTCTTACAGTGGCATTGATCTTTTTGTTCCTTAATCGATACCTGTTTAAAAAAAATGAACATATAGGTGAATATTTCACTAAATCTTACTCTGAAGGGAAAAAAAAACAATAGGAAAAGATTTAAAAAGGTGGAAACAGCTTTGAAATAGTTTCTTCAGCTAAATAATCAAATATAGTCTACATTCAATTCTACTGTGACAGATGCCACATGAAAATATACATGCCATTCACATATGTATATAACATACATGTATACATAAGGACATCATACAGTAAGCAAAATACACACATATTCAAAAAAGTCTTTTGAGAGAGTGGGACAAGATCATTTGAAAATTTTATATAACTAGATTATAAAGTACACTCTGTTAAAATGACAGGAACCAGCACCAAATTTAGGTGGGAACACAGAATCAAGAAAAAAGGTACGCAAGAGTTGAAGGCATTCTCTGTTGTTACTGAACTGTTAAAGCATTACATAACTTTTTTAAAAAATTAAGAAAACCAAAACTTAAACATTACACAAAAAATGTAGAAATTCTGTATTATATGTTTCAGATTAGCTTATGCATAAAGTAAAATGCATTTCACTTAAAGACTTTTCTGATACTAAGTTTTGACTTTTATTTATAGTGATCATCAGATATAACACTCTAATATATAAAGTAATTTGATCTTGGGACTCCATATAAGAAAATTTGTTTGTACTTGTATATCAAAAATTTCATCATATTGTAGTCCTTCCTTGTCAACATTCCCTCCAATATTTTAAAGTGGTGAAAAATTAAGTTATATGAACAGAAAGAAGACTACATACATTTGGGGTCATAAATAATACCTTCACTATAGTTTCCCTTTTAATTTTCCAGTATCTATAAAACAGCTTCATCATTCAATCCTTCTCTTGTTCTCCTTCTCACACATACACACACTAACGAGGAAGGTGAAACTCAATAAAAGACAAGTACTTCCAGATCAGACTGGCTGAAAGGGGAGTAACAGAACATAAAGTTAAAAAAAAAAAGGTGATGGCCAGTTTACCCATGGCATCTCATAGAAAATGGAGCCACTGATTACTTCTTTAAGGAGGGGCATGAGCAGACCTGTATTTTTTAAAAATTTTTTATTTTTAATTATTATGGGTACATAATAGGTATATATCTTTACACATCTATATTTTATGAAGGCAATTTGGTGGCAGAAAGTGGCCCAAAGATCCCTGTACTTTCCTCAATTTGCTCTATGAAACCTACTTGTCATTCTTTTCTTCGAAGTTCTTACACAAAATGCCCAGTGGCTCCCTGTTTTCCTTTCTCAAAGAACAAATCTCAAGTATCCTTAAAGTTGCTCTAGCAAGCAAAAATTAAAGTTTTGACTGTGAGCTTCTCAAAAGAGAGGAGTCAGGAGAAGTAAAACCTTAATCAAGTAAGGTAAAGTGGCAAGTAGGGATACACACTGGACTCCTAGTATCTGGGCAGCTAAAGGCTTGGACTTAGAATCTGGACCTCGCACTTGAAAAAGCCAATTACCCCCTTTTCTTTTTTCTTTCTTTCTTTTTTTTTTTAAAGAGATGGATTCTTGCTATTTTGCCCAGGCTGGCCTCAAACTTCTGGGCTCAAGCAATTGGTCAGCCTCAGCCTCCCAAGAAGCTGGTACTACAGGTGCACACACCATTGTACCTGGCTTTCCCTATTCTTTTTAAATCATCCACGAGGTCCCTCAAGTATTCACTCCATTTTTACCCATCCTGCAATTCACTATCTACCATTAATCCCTCCCTTTAACTCCCTTGGCCCACAACCTCTTGCAGAACTCACTTGGTAAAACCACAATCCAATTCTACATTTATTTGTGCCTGTTCCCAAGCAGCTAAAGGTAGCTAGAGAAAAACTATGCAACCATGCTGTCTAGATTACCTTCAAAATTATAAACAATTATTTAAAATGGCCAAGCAATTCATTAATACACTTCTTGATTACGTTCATTTTCCCATCTGCTAACATCCTTTCCGCCTCCACTCTCCACAGCCCCTCCACAGCTGATGATACTCCCTCTTAACAGAGAAAATAAATGAAACCAGAGAATTACTTTCCACCACTAATTCCACTAACTTTCCTGCATCTGTAACCACACAATCCTCCTAAGAGGAGGGACAAAGAGCTCCTGTTCCTAACTAAGGCCAATCTCTTCACCTGTGCCCCACTTCACAAGCCCATTTACCTTCCTTTAAGACTTCACTCATGTAATTATCTCCTATTCTCTTGTGCATACCTTCACTTCATTCAGGTATCTGCTTAAACGTTACATCCTCTGAAAGCCCTTCCTAGACTATCCTATCTAAAAGACCTCCCTTACCCAGTCATTCTTTCCCATTACTTTGCTATTTTTTTTATAGCACCAATCACTACCATATATTATGCTTTCCTATTTATTTGCTTTATGTCTGTCTCCTCTACTACAATGTAAGTGCCATGAGGACAACGATTTTGCTTTTCTATGCACCTCTTTATATTTAGCAAATAATACATTGCCTCATACATATTAGGTATCCAATTAATATTTGTTGCATGAATGCGGAGTAAACTTCAAACTCCATGTGGCCAAGAGAACTGATTTTCTGCCCCAAAGCATTTCCCATCTCAGTAATAGACATTACTCAGTTATGCAGCCTCCAACCCTGTCATCCTTGATTCCTTTCTTTTCTTTATAGCCCACATTCAACCTGTCCATCTTGTCTGCTCCACTTCCAAAATATGTTCTAAACATGACTACCTTTCATCATTTCCATTGCTATAGTCCTAGGACCAAGCTACCAATCTTGCACCTGGACCACTGTGGCCATTTAACTGGTCTTCTGACATGCCTCAGAAAATTAAAATCTCATCGTTCAATTTGCATAAAACCCTACAATGGCTTCCTGTTGCAACCAGAATAAAATCCAAATTTTTTGCCATGGCCCACCAAACCACTGAATTTGCTTATTTACATGTTTACTGTTCCCCTTTCTCCACGAGAAGCATCTTGGGAAGTACCTAAGCACATAATAATCTTTTATAAGTATTTGCTGAGCAGGTTGATCCCAGGCTTCTGACACTTCCCAGAATGCAGCAATTCTTAGGAATGTGATCCCAACATCCTAGTTCTAAAATATACCCACATAAATATTTACATAATATTTATTCTCTATGTAATATTTATTCTATATTTATATATAATAAATAAATATTTATTCTGAGTAAAGATTGTTGGGCATCTACATTTTATTTGGTTGGGGGTGTATAGCAGAGAAAGCAAACATGGATAAAATTAATTTATTTAAGTTGAACAAACAATTGCTGGGTTTCTGGTGTGTTATGTGAACTGAGGGCCTATCCTCAAAAGCTCAGAGTGAGATAGCAACACGTATGTTTTAAACCAAGAGGGCAGTGACATCATCTACTTCTCTAATCCCCTGCATTACCCATTTGTTTGATTTAACAGCAATAGAGAGTGTAAAGCTGGTTGGAAATAAGAAACAAAAACTTCAGAGTATTTTTTCTTTCAACACAAACATATTGAGTTTACATTATCAGGTATTTTCTAGGTCGAGGAAATACAGAGATGAATAATCCATGGGATAAATGAAGTCCAGTAAAAATGTACATGTAAATAAGCAATTGTGATACTATAATCTTGTAACTACCAGTTATAATTACTGTGTACAAACTATAATGGCAGCACAGTGAAGGAAGCAAGTAACAGTGCCTTAGGAAGTCAGGGAAGTCTGCAGAACAAAGAAAATACTTGAGTATGATTAGAAATACCCTCCAGATAGAGAAGAGAGAGAAAAACATATGATATGGAGTGAACAACATATGCAAAGAAAAAGTAAAAGAAACTTATACATGGCAGTGCAATGGCTCATGCTTGTAATCCTGGCACTTTGGGAGGCCAAGGCAGGAGGATCACTTGAGGCCAGGAGATTGAGACCAGCCTGAGCAATATGAGATGCCATCTCTACAAAATATAGAAAAATTAGCCAGGGGTGGTAGTACATGCCTGTAGTCCTAGTTACTTGGGAGGCTGAGGCAGGAGGACTGCTTGAGCCCAGGAGTTTGAGGTTGCAGTGAGCTATGATGACACCAACTGCACTCTATCCCAGGCAACAGAGCAAGACCGTGTCTCAAAAAAAAAAAAAAAAAAAAAAAAAAAACCCTTACACAGTGATTAACTGAATGTATCTTTAAGATGTACTGAGGAACTAATTAAGATTTTAAAGAAGATAGACATACTTAGACACATATTTCAGAAAGAAAATCTTAGTGGAAATGGAAAAGACAGGTTGAGACATAGGGAGATACTGGATAAAAAGCCACTGAAGGCCAAGGTGAGGGGACTGCTTGAGGCCCGCAGTTCGAGACCAGCCTGTACAAGAAAGTGAGACTCTGTCTCTACAAAAAATATTTTTAAAAAACAGGCGTGGTGGTGTGCATCTGTAGTCCCAGCTACTCAAGAGGCTAAGGTGGGAGGATCACTTTAGCCCAGGAGTTTGAGGCCACAGTGAACCATGATGATGCCACTGTACTTCATCCTGGGCAAGACTATGAGATTCTATCAAAAAAAAAAGTCACTGAAGCAGTAAAATGGATAAATTGAGTTAACATGTGAAACACTAAAATGGTACCAGGCACAAAATGTAACTAATTAATTTGGCTATTATTATTTTTTGCTACTACAATAAAGTTCTGAAGTAGATAGTACTACAGGTAAGAAGCCAGCTTGAAGATATAAGAGAGAGGATTTTTCAGCTAGAGTACCATTGAGTGTGGAATGGCAATGAAACCAGTTTCTTCTCTGTTTTTAGTCTAATTGCTCCTGAGCAAGGTCCTCTAAAAAGCTCTATTTCAGGTATGGACAAGCTGAATATATCTCTTAGAATCTCAAAAATTATTTGGATGTGAAATTCTGTAGGTAGCATTATACTGGGTACAAACACCATCTTTTTTTCTTAGGACTCCTGTAGCCTCTCTAGCTCCTCAAGCAGAGGAAAAAATTAAGAGAAGCATGTTTCTACTCTTTTTACTACACACACATATATCTTCTATCACACAATTGCTACTGTAGAGGTCATTATGTGCAGGGCCCAGTGCCAGCCACCAAGGAAAAGGCAACAACAATAAACAAGACAGATACAGTCCACAGAGCTTACACTTAAGTAAGGTAGACAAACATTTAATAAATAGATCAGGGGCCATAGTTTTTATAAATTGTTTTTGTAAATAAAGTTTACAGCCATGCCCATTTTACACACTTTTCTATGGCTGCTTTTTGCTACAGTGGCAGAGTTCAGTGGCTGTAACAGAGATTGCATAATCCAAAAAGCCTAAAATATTTACTATCTGGACTTTACAGAAAAGTTAGGCAACTTCTAAAACGGACCCTTAATTAATTATAATTGTGATAAGTGAGACAAAAGAGGAAGCTGGCTAGTTTGAAGTGTTGGGAAAGGATCTCTCTGAAAAAGTGAAGGACAAGCTGTACAAAGGAAAGGTCTCAAAGACAAGGCTAGAAGGAACAGCATTAATGTAAAAGACCTGAATGGGAAGGAGCGTGGTACATTCCTGGAACTGAATGAAGTTCAGTGTGGCTTGAGTATAGAGTATAATTAGAGAGTGTTTTGAGATGACATTAGAAAGGCAGGCACAGGTTACACACAGGGTCTTACAGACCACCTCACAGATTTTATATCTTTATCCACAAGGCAATGAGAAACTATCAAATGCTTATGTGCAGAGGAGTGGTATAAGTAGATCTGTGCTTTTAAAAGACTTCTCTCTGTTTTGTAAGAAATAATGGGAGAAGGGGTGGGCAACAGTAGATGTAAGACAACTAGTTAGGAGGCAACTGTGGATCAAGAAAAGGGGATGACAGCTTGGACTAGAAGGATGGAAAAAAGAAGAGAGAGTCGAGAAATAGATAGGAAGCTGAATTGGCAGAACATGAGTACTGATTAAACAGGAAAAGCTGAAGGAAGGACAGCTGACAAAAAGATTTCTATAACATAGCATATATAACTGGCTGGATGGCTAAACAGAGTACAAGGGGAGAGCAGAATGGAAGGTCAATGAGGAGGTACGGGAGGAGAAAATTAGCTCAGTTTGAGTTTAAGATGTCTAAAAGCAAAATGGAGATGTCCAGCAAGAGTTGATACATAGGTCAGTTATTCAGTAGAAAGGCTGGGATGAATTTTTGGTGAAGTTTTGATAATGAAAGTTTTGGTTCAAAAACAAAACAACAAAACTTGGATAATACATATTATAACGCATCTTTTATGTCTGGGGTAAATGGGCATAGAAAAAGGGGTTACCCACAGGAGAAGAGAAAGACAAAAGATGACACAGAAAAAAGAAGGTCAAAAATACCAAAAGCAACCAGGCATGGTGGCTCACGCCTGTAATCCCAACACATTGGGAGACCAAGGCAGGAAGATCACTTAAGCCCAGGAGGTTCAAGACCGCCCTGGGAAACAAAGTAAGACCCGGGTTCTATTTAAAAAAAAAAAAAAATTTAAATTTAAAAAAAAGACCAAAAGCTATAAAAAGAAAACATATACTTTGCCATTTTGCCTGAAACTTTACAGTGATGTTTAAATGAACCTGAGCAAACAAGACTGCATATAGGAGTATTTTCATTCTGCATAGGTGCTGAGCAGAAACATGGATTCTAGCTATAAAATGTCTTGAAATACGACCCTTGAATAAGGTTCTAACTCACTTATCACGTTAATCTTGCACCTAGATTAATCTTCTTACGATTTCCAAAAGAAAAGATTATTTTGCAATTTAAAGAACTCTACAATGTGAACTTACTTGCAATTTTGAAACTCATCACAAACTTTAGGACTGTATATGACACTCCCGTAATAACCAAAAATTACATCCATATGAAAGAGGATTCTCAAAACTTACTTTTCAAGCTCTTCCTGAGAATGGGCAAATGTACAATTTGTTCCTCGTGGACATCCTCCTTGCTGTCGCAGATCTCGGCACATGCTAGTTTTGTACTTGCTGTTTGGCTGAGGCTACAAAAAGTAAAACACTCAATGTGTGGAAATGTGAAGATTCCAGTTGTTATTCACTCTTGGGACTTCAGAACTTTATGATTATACCTTTAATTCTTTTTCACATCAAACAAGTAATTCTTGTGCTGAAACAACTACCATTCCATTGTTTCCTGTTGTGAGTTATGCAGCATAACCCTGAGTTGGCATTTTAGAGAATCCTTCTGAAGACTATCTGAAACCGGTTCAAATGTTACGCCCATTTGTCAGTCAACAGAATGCCCACAAAAAGATTTTCTCATCAATTTATTGCTGCCTTAAAAAGTCTGATGCCAAAATCAAACAAACAATTTTAAAAAGCATTAAAAAAAAAAAAAAAGCCATAAGCTTTGTCCACTCACTTTCCCAGGAAAGGTAAAATACAATTTTCCCTGAAAATGAAAAATTACTAATTCATTTGTCTAATTGTCAACTTGAGGGTACAACTCTCTTCTTAGGCTTAAGCTATTTAAGTTCACACAAACAATGATGCAGAATCCTAAAAACTCATTATGACTGCTGTAATTTGCATTAAAATCTAAGATGTCATTCATATTTTTATGACCCTAACAAGATGAAAACATTCATCTTTCAGTTAATATTTGAAATTATAATGTCCTCTAATAGAATAAGGATAGAATATAGAATATAGAAAGATCTCAGACTTTGGAGTAGGTTTGATCCTAGCTCTGTCATTTACAGACAACATATCCTTAAATATGTTATTTAACCTCTTTAAATTTCAGCTTAGGAACAGCAATTACCTTGTAAATGGCTGTGATGACTAGAAATAATATATGTAAAAATACTGAACATAGGGACTGGTCCATAGTAACTAATAAATGGAAGTTATTATTATAAAATAAAGGATTATATTAATATCTTAATATAAAGTACATTGAAAATATCTTGAAAATTCAAATTCCATACATTTACAAACAAAAATTCATTTGGGTGACAGCAATAGAGAAACACAATTTCCCACAGTAGAAATGAATTAGACAAAATGTTTGGAAGGACTCAATGATCTATATTTGGTCAAAAACATTTTATAATGAAGTAAATTCATCATCTTCAAGATACTCTCAAAACTCTTGCTATGCTATGAAATGCTTATTAGGTACATTAAAAACTGAGCTCTTCCCAAAAGAACAGAGACAATAAAAACTTACGAGAGACTAGAGTCACATAAGGAGCCCAACCAAACAGCTTAAGATATTCAGGATGAAACTGTACTAGAGATAACAGCAGTCAGAAGTGTAATAAATGTACTTACCTGAGGTGTCTCATGGCCTTTTCTACTATAATTTTGTATGAAGTCCACAAGGCCATGAACCACTGTTTTAACAGCTACCATTGCATTTTCTAGCTGCTCCCACGTTGGTGAAACAGCATCTAAAATAAGCCATCAAGAGGATGGGGAAAGGGGTTAAGAATGCTAGCAGTAATTCTCTTGTGTTATTTACCTCAAAGGTAGAAAAAGTATAAGCAATTGAGCATATTTCCACATACCCGGATTAGGGTCTATGTTTGCAAGAAGCTCTAAATGAGGCCTCAGTCTATTTAAGTTAGCTGGGTCACCTGTTCTTTGCAAAACAATTGTCAATTCCTGGACACTCTTTGCAAATGATTCTGGAGACTGCAGCTAACAAACAGAAAAGAGAATGAATGGTTTTTATGGCACATGTATAATCAAATGCTTTCAATGAGTTAACATATTTACTAGGTTTTCAAGTGTCTTCAGATTCCATAGTAGGGGTATCAACGATGAATTACATTTTCACCTCAGAATCTGCCCTATGAAATTCATCATTAGACACTTAGAAAACTTATTTACACGCTATGTTAGCTCTCTGGGGCTAGAACATAGACAAGCTTGAGACTTTGTAAGCCTAGCTGCTTTCATGCTAATATCCTGCATTTGCTTCCTTATTTCATCCTTTAGTTTATGTTGAAAATCAAAATAATAAAAAGAATAAAAGATAATTTATAAGAGTCTGATATTTAAAAACACAGGAATCTCCAACTGTTTCTGGTTTCTTTAGAATATCCTAATACTCTTGGAAGTAACAGCAGAGTTATAAAATTAGCATCTCTAATTTCACAAACCTTATCAATGATAGACTGCATGTGTGACTTATGAGCCAAGTCACCATATAAAAGTGAAGACCATTGCTCAGGCGAAATACGGAGTCCTGCTTCCATAGCAATATGAACAATTTGGGCATCATGTTCTCTGCGTAATGCCTCATAACTCCGAAATTCTTCCTTTAGCTGCATCAGGGAAGAGTCTTCATCCCTTTTGGTAACCTGAAAAATGAAAAGAAAAAAAAAATTCATTAGAATTGATCTGCTCTTCTTCCCCTCAACCAATTCATTTACTCTTTTGGGGGCAGGACGACACCTACCACATATCAGACACCGTAAGAATAAGGTAATAAGATAATGCCCTCACCACAAATCCTTTTTGGAACAAAACAGAACTTATATAACTAAATATATAGTCCTTGTCTTCAATGGGTTCAACAGCTGTTAAGAAAGAGAGACTTGTAAACAGAAAGTTACAGTAAAAGTGCTATTATAAGACTGTACAGTATCTCAGAGGAAAGGCAATTAAATCTGACTAGTAAGGACAAGAAAGGGATTTCAGAAAAGCATTTTCCCAGCTGAAAGCTACATGAACTGAGTCTAAAAGAATAAACAAGAGTTCACCCGGGAAAGAAAGGTGAGGAATAGAAGCAAGTGGTGAAAATAGAAACATGAAAGAGCAGAGCACACAGAGTTAAAGGCTAAAATATAGGCCAGGGAAAAATCATAGAGGGCCTTGTATACTATGGTAAGAAATTTGGATACTATCCTGAAGGGAATGTGAAGCCACTGAGAACTTTTAAGCAGAGGAATGACATGATCAGATCTGTGTTTTAAAAAAACATCACTTTGGAAGCAGTAGAGCACAGACACAGATAGACAAGAAATCCAGTCAATAGGTAGGCATATATCAGCACTACCATATGATGATTAAGAAATTTTCTGACATTACATTAGGGTATTTATATAGCTTCAATCTCTACTTAAGTGATACAAAAAAACATAAATTTAAAAGTTACAGAGTTTCACATGACCTAGTAAAGTTGTCTAATAATCCAAACATGCAGGTATATGGCTACATAGTTACAATAAATGATACACTCTTATTCCTGAACCACTAAAACTTGCTAAGGACTACAGTGATAACTGAAACTCAACTAGGACTCAGAATATATAAAAGGCTCTGAAACTTAAATTGGACAAGTCATTCATAATGCCTAGAAGACCATATAATACTAGTATAGGTTCTGAAACTTAGATTGGACAAGTCATTCTAACTATTCAAAACCTAGTTTCCTCATCGGTAAAAGAAAATATCCCCAGACCATTTCACTGGTTGTTTTTACTGCTATTGTTGGTGTATCAGACAACAGTAATATGCCCCCAAGATCATGAAGATGGGGAAATCAAGTTACCATCTGAAAGTGAAGAGGTGACAATTAATTCTCTTCAGTAATCTATAAATAAATTACAGAAGAGTGTGGGACATACACAATTTTAATTAACATAATCTTAGGTATGATTTAAGAAAGAGTAGAGAACTTGGGCACAGTGGCACACGCCTGTAGTCCCAGCTACTTGAGAATCTGAGGAGGGAGGATTGCTTGATCCCAGGAGTTCAAGATCAGCCTGGGCAACATAGCAAGACCCTGTCTCACAAGAATAAAAAAAAAGCAAGTAGAGTATAACTTAAAAGTCACAAAAATCTATATTCCACTATAACCTACTTAAAGGAACACTGAGGAAACAAAAGGAGGAATTTTCAACCTAATACATGAAAACAAACCCAAAGAATCACACAGGACACAAGGTGACATGGGCGGCATAAGCATCTATCTATGTATCTATCTGAGTAGTGAAGAAGGACATAGGTGGCAAACAAGTTTGGTGCTAATAGCATGCAGCAAAATCATCTGTGAAGCTTTAAAACACAATCTTAGGCCTACTGAAATCATAATCCCTGGAAAACCATATAATTAAAAAGTATATGTGAATGCTCAAGTCACACTTTGGATATACTAAACCAGAATCCCTGGAGATAGAGCCCAGGAATGTATACTTTTAAAAGCTCTATATGCAATTCTGATGTGTAACTTTAGTTGAGAACTACTGCACTAAATGTTAGAATGATGAACTCCTATTCTGAGTCCACGCTCAGCAAGCAAAGGTTTGATACTCTTTTACAGGAAAATATCCACCAACATGAGAATACAAGGCATTTAAGAATTGTATTTCTCTTTACATATTAATAAAACTGATGATCTGTTATAGATGACTTTGGTTAGGGCAATTCTGATCCTGAGGAAAAAATATACTTTATGCACCCACACAACTGAAGTCCCAACCTATAAAGATGAGGAAAAAGACATTGGACAATTATTAGTTTATTAAAAGTGAATGCCACCTGAGTGAGGCCTTTTGGCAGTTATGTTGGCATGATATCCTTTTATTCATCCAAACACTATGCTTCAACATTTTAAACTACAAGGCAGTGAGGATAAAATGAGAATATAAAATTGAAATTACTTTCTAAACTAGTGTCATTCAAATATCAGATATTAGTAGCAGCTATAGCTGTATGGCAATCATAAACCACCAATCAGTATGATATCTATAAGGGGAAAAAAAAACCCATTACATCGGTGATACAGAGTATGAGGGCCTAGTCAGTCACTTCAGGGGGACAAATGATCTCTGTAATTCATCTGCTTAGCCAAAAACACAATGTTTGAGGAATCAGATATTCATTTCAATTGTTGCCCTAAGGACATGAATCAAGCACTATTGGAGTAGGAGGCAGATAGTGTCCAAACCATTAGCGGAGTCAAATGAATTCATATGAACACATTTCCATCATCAATTATCTGTTATCGCAAACTAACAGCCTGCCAAGAAAACTTTTTTCTGTCTGTACTATTTTCAATCTTGGGGCTATGAACCCAGCAAAACAATCTAAATAATCTTTGGTTTCAAATTTTGGTATTTTACTTTCATAGAAACCAATGAGCTTTTCTATTTCTAAGTCCTTGGGCCTTTCTTAAGACCCAACCAGCAACCTACACTCTTGTAACATACAGAAACTGCAAGGACTCAGCCTGCTTTCAGTACCCGTCACCACTCACTGACCTATTAGACAACAAAACTACATTTTAAAATACACTGGGGTTCTTCTCCGCACTTGCCACCAAACAAAAAACAGCACCTAAATGCAGAATGGGGCAATCTCCTCAATGTTCCACTTCCTTGTTGTCTCTGAATAACATATAGGCCATTTTCAGATTACAGGCTTTAATCACTATGAAGAATGAGATAACAAAAATAATGGGTTACAAAGTTTACCTACTCCTATGAAGTTTTCAATGTAGTTCCTGACTCCCTTTCAAGATGATAAATGTAAATGAATTAGGCTTCTGTAGTTAACTTTTACTATCCACTTTCATACTTTTATTTGATAAGAATCTAGTTTACCAAACTATTTTCTTACGTTCTATTCTATTACTGACACCTTCATATATACTCTCTTATTCTGCCAAAAGGTAGTAAAATAGGCACTACCTATAGGTGGTTTAACAGATGCAATCAATGCAGTAAGGAAAAAAAAAGTTCCCTCTCAACTCTCATAAGCATTCTGCATTTCTGGGCTTTCTAGACTGGTAATACGAATTCACGGAAGTTTCTGTCTCAAATATAGGCATCTTATCTTTAGATAGTTGCTTACTGCTTACCTTAAAACAAGAAGCTCGATACAGTAGTTGCACAACATGACCAATACTTGTTTTTGATGCCTGAGGAAATCTTGGTTCTAGTCTTTGCACAACAAAAAGTACCAGAACTTTCCTTGAGAGGGCAGAACCATCTTCTAGTGCCAGCAACACCAGCTTCAAGGCCTCTTCTTGCATAGCTAGAAATATTAACGGAACATGAGCTCATGATAAATAAGGAACCCTGCAGATTATGTCTGCATATTGTCTGCAAGATGTCTGCTATAGGCATCTTTGGGTATTAGTTTATGGTAGTCCATTACCCACAATCTGTAATTAGCACAAAAAGAGGACATCACACATACACAAATACAGTCTATTTAAAATGTATTCAAGCAAAAGAAAATATACCTTCTACTAAAGAACCAATTAGAATACAAGTCAACAGAACTTAAAAAAAATATCTTCTGTAGGTATTTAATGGTAAATTAGATAACAATAATGGTAAGGTAAAAAAAGGCATTTATAAAATACACAGAACTACTCTGATAATAACATGCAAAAGACACACAGTAGGTGTATAATAAATAGTAATTTTATGCATGAGAATGTTACTTTGCCTCTTAGAACTATTTTGTATATAATTTTAAAATGATATTAGCCTCTACATGCAATATCCAAAGAAGGTATTAATTTCATTTATGTTGTTTTACAGCCAGATACATTATAAACTAATGTAATCATGAGGGAACATCAGATAAACTTAAAGAAAGAAATAGTCTATAAAATAAACGCACTGTATTCTTTAAGAATTATCAATGTCATGAAAGACAAAGAAAGGCTAAAAAATGGTTCCAGATTAAAGAAGTTACTAAAAAAAGACATGACAAATAAATACAATAAGTGATCTTGTACTGGATCTTATACTAGAAGTAAATAAATGCTATATAAGATATTTTTGGAACAACTGAAAAAATTGGAGTATGAATTACAGATTGTAGTACTGTATTGTATAAATGTTAAATTTTAAAACTTTGATTAATGTACTGTTGTTATATAAGAGAATATCCTTATTTTTAGGAAACACATGGAAGTATTAAAGGTTAAAGGAGCAGAGAGAGAAAGAATAATTAACAAATATGGCAAAATATCAGAAATATGTTTAAAGAGTATTCAGGGAATTATCTGCATTATTCTTGCAACTTTTCAGTAAATTTGAAATTATTTCAAAAGTAAAAGTTAAAAATACCTGGTTATCAATCAAAACAATGGAACTGAAGAGCTGAGAGATCATCTAGATTCAAAATCCCTTTTTCTAAGTTAGGCTATTGAGGCCCAGAGAAGTTAAGTGACTGCACCAGGTAACCAACCTAGTTAGCAGCATCACTGGAGCTAGAACTAAGGATTTTTTACAAAATGTTGAGGTAAAATTCAATTGACCTTTTAAAGTGTACAATTCAGAGGCCTTTAGCATATTCACAGTGCTGTACAACCACCAACTCTATCTAGTCCTAAGACATTTTTGTCAACACCAAATGAAATCTCATAGCTATTAAGCAGTCATTCCTCGCACTCAATATCCATAGCCTCCTGGCAACTAATAGTCTGTTGTCTGGTTTCTTTCATTTAACATAGTATTTTCCAACTTCATCTGCATGCAGGATGTATTAGTACTTTATTCCTTTTTATGGCTGAATAATAGTCTAACCATGGATATACCACATTTTGTTTATTTATCAGTTGATGGGAATTTGGATTACTCCCAAATTTTGACTATTATGAATAATGCTGTTATTATAAACATTCATGTGTAAATATTAGTTTGAATACCTGTTTTCTATTCTTTTGGGTATACACCTAGGAATGAAACTGTTGGGTCATATGGTAATTCTGTTTAACTTTTTGAGGAACTGTCAAATTGTTTTCCACAGCAGTACCCCATTTAATCAGCCCACATTCTCTACATCCTCATCAACACTTGTTATTTTCCATTTTTTAAAATTGTGGCTAACCAAGTGTGAACTGATATCTCACTGTGGTTTTGCTTTGTATTTCTCTAATAACTACAGACATTCAGCATCTTTTCATGTGCTTGTTGGTCATCTGTTGTCTCTTCTTCTGAGAAATGTCTATTCAAGTTCCTTGCCTATTTTTAAATTGGATTCTCTTTGAATTGAGTTGTAGAACAAAGGAGATTTGATAGCAAGTCTAGTGCTTCTTAGGTTAAGGTAAGTGAACATGAGAAAATATCAACAGATAATATTCTTAAATTATACACAAATGTGGGTTTTAAAAATATTTTTTTATTTAACTTTGTATTATGGAAAATTTTAAACACACACAAACACAGAGATAACATACACCCATGACACAGCTGTTGCCTGTCAGGTTTCCATCTACTTCTTACTTCCTTTTCCAGTTTGTTTTGGCTCGAGTATATTGAAATCCGAGAAAGTATATCACTTCACCTTTAAATATTAATACTTCAGTATGTATTTCTAATAGGTAAGGCTTTTTTAAAAAAATTATCACACCTACCAAAAGTAATATATTTTCTTTTCTTTTCTTTTTTTTTTTTTGAGACAAAATTTTAATTTCACTCTGTTGCCCCGACTGGAGTGCAGTGGCGTGATCATAGCTTACTGCAGCCCTGAACTCCCTGACTCAAGAGAGCTTCCTGCCTCAGCCTCTCCAATGGCTGGGACTACAGGTGTGCACCACCAAGCCTGGCTAATTTATTAAATTTTTTGTAGAGACAGGGACTTGCTATATTGCCCAGATTGTTCTTGAACTGGCCTCAAGCGATCCTCCAGCCTCAGCCTTTCAAAGCACTGGGATCATAGGTGTGATCCACCGCACCCGGCCAATATCCTAATGTGATCTAATACCCAGTCCATGTTAACTTTCTCCCATTGTCTCAAAAATGACTTCCTATAGTTGGTTTAAGTATTTAAATAAAGTTTATACACAGTTTTTGGCTAATATGACTTTAGGCTTAAAAAAAAAAGAACTATACCATTGCCCCATCACCGTCCACCCTATTTAAAAGAAAATCCATTTATTTGAAGAAACAATCGTTTTTCTAAAGAGTTTCCCACATTCTAGATTTGGCTAATTCTGTGCTTGTAGCATTTTAAAATACGTTCCTCTAGCCCCTTTAATTCACGTAAACTAGAGCCTTGATTAGATTCAGAATGAGGTTTGTCTGTTGCCAAGCATACTTACTTATTCTGTGTATTCTGTATCAGGAGATACACAGCACAAGGCCTAGTTGTTTCACCTTTAGTAATGTCAAGAGTGATCAGTGGGTTCAGGCCTTATCCATCTATTACAGATTTTCCTAGTAACCTTTCATTTAATGATTTTAACAGCCACAAATAATTCTTGTGTAGGTCCGTTAATTCATTTGGGGTTGCAAATTATGATTTTTCTAATTTTATCATTTTCTTTCTAAATGTATTATTTGGAATTCTGCTAAAAGAAGAACCTTCCCTCAACACAGAACTGTCCCTGAAATAGTTTGTACAAGAAAGGCAGAAAAAAACGCTTGATTATTTTCTAACCTTTACTGAATTTTCAAAACAATGTGTTGGTGCTCTAGCAATTGCCAAAAATAACCAATATTTTCTGCACTATCACTATGAACTCATATATATTTTGCATTCAATCCATTGTAGTCATCATTCATTTTGATGATGTTTAAATTGCTCCACTTATGTCCAGTGGTAGCTCCTTTCAATTCATTTCTATGTATTTTTGACAAAACGCCAATAGTCTTTGATAGCTTTTTTGCTTTCTAGCACAGACTTCACAGGCTCATCTTCTACTTTCCTACCCTAGAACTGGAGTAAAGGATTTATCCAAAGAGCCCTGCCTTGTTTCAGTGGAAAATGGTATTTATTAAAGCCCATAATCTGGGTGCTATGGTTATTTATTGCTTCTAAGCTTTTTCAGTGGACAGACCTAGGAAACTGGAATTTTCTTAGAGAAAAACAAGTCTGTGCTGATATTGTCAATGTACACTTTAAGACTGAAGAATTTTTTTTTTTTTTTTTGAGACAGAGTCTCACTTTGTTGCCCGGGCTAGAGTGAGTGCCATGGTGTCAGCCTAGCTCACAGCAACCTCAGACTCCTGGGCTCAAGGATCCTTCTGCCTCAGCCTCCTGAGTAGCTGGGACTACAGGCATGCGCCACCATGCCCGGCTCATTTTTTCTATATATATCTTAAGTTGGCCAATTAATTTCTTTCTATTTATAGTAGAGACGGGGTCTCGCTCTTGCTCAGGCTGGTTTCGAACTCCTGACCTTGAGTGATCCGCCCGCCTCGGCCTCCCCAGAGTGCTAGGATTACAGGCGTGAGCCACTGTGCCTGGCCAAGACTGAAGAATTTTTATTTAAATTCTCTGATTTGATACTTGCATCTTTGTTTAAATACTGAAAACATTGGTTTCTGATGACATTAACAGAATTACTTGCTTTATACCACTGTGTCTGTGTTTAAGAGTTTCAGAATAACAATACTAGTAGAATTATGAACAATATGACTACTTAAGATTCACTATATATCCCTGTAGGGATATAAAAGTCAAAATACATGCAGTCACTTGATACAATTCATTCCTATACGGATAGGCTAACAACTTATGTTTTAGCTTTATTTTTGGATATTTGTTTTAATCATTTTTACTTAAATTTTAAAAATTTTGTTAAAAACATTTACATGGCTCCAAATTACAAAACAAGATACAGTTAGTGAGGTCTAGCTTCTGTCTGCTTTCCTTTGATTTCTCCCTCCTCTACATAATGTTACTAGTATTTTATCTTTCCTGCCATTGTTTATTTTAGAAAATTTATTCCGTACCTTTAAAAAAACTTTTTTAATGTACCAACATACCTGGAGATTTTACCCTAGCAGAATATATACCTCTTCCTCATTTCTTTTGACAATTGCATAGTACTCCGCTGGAAGGATATACCATAATTCATTACACCAGTACCATATTCATAGACATTGAGGTTTCTTCCATATGTTGGTTTTGACAAATAGTTCTTTTACAATTTTATGCATTCTGTACTTTCTGCTATATCTTTGGGATAGATTCCTCGAATTGCTGGGCCAAAGAATAAATGCAGAGAAGATTTTGGTAGACATTACCAAATTCTTATCTTTAAAAGTTTGTACCATTTTGCATTCCCATCATTATTGGATGCAAATACCTATTTCTGCACAGCCCTGCCGACAGAATATAATGTCGAACTTCAGGATTCTGCAAAACTGACAGGCGAGAAATGATAGTTCGGTATAATTTTAATGTGTGTGTGTGTATGTATATTTTTTTAAGAGACAGGGTCTCGCTCTGTTGCCCAGGCTGAAGTGCAGTGGTACTATCGTAGTTCACCACAACCTCCAGTGACAGACCCAAGCAATCCTCTTGCCTCGGCCTCCCAAGTAGCTGGGACTACAAACATGACCCAGCATGCCTGGGTAAATTTTTTACGTTTTGTAGAGATGGGGTTATTCACTCTTACTCAGGCTGGTCTTGAACTCCTGGCCTTAAGCAGTCCTCCAGGCTCAGCCTCCCAAAGTGCTGGGATTACAGGCCTCAGCTACTGCACCCAATCAATCTTAATTTGAGAAAGAATGAGTATCTTTTTATATGTTTGAGGCCATTTTCATTACTTTTTTCCTATCAATTGTCTATTTACATCTTTTGTCAATTTTTCTTTTGGGTAGGTCTTTTTCTTCTGAATTTTCAAAAGCACCTCATGTATTTGTTATATTAGCCCTTGGTATGTTATATAATTTACAAATATTTCCCCCGTTTGTCTTTTTACTTTGCTTGTAATTTTTTTGCAATACAAATTAAACACAAAATTACATAGTCAAATATCAAATTTTTCCCCTTATTGTTTTTGGATATTGAGGCAAAGTTAGAAAAACATTCCCTCTTTCCAGGATATAAAGGCATTCACTCTTTTATTTGTTTTTATTACTTGTATAATTCATTATTTAATCTTAAGTATTTCTGACTTGCTTGTAATTTATGTAGCTATAGAGCATAAGAAATGCATCTAATTTTGTCTTTTTCTACATGTCCATCCAGTTGTCCCAATGTCACTTACTCAAATGTAGTTCTAAATCAGAAAATTAAAATAATAACGCTTCTAAAAGCAAACACAGGAGAGTACTTCATAACCTTGGTATACGAAAAGATTTTTTAAAACACAACATAGATAGTACTAACCATAAGTAATTAGACACAGTGGTTTTAATTTTTTAACAAACTTTAAGAACAATCAAGAGTTTCTAACTTTTTTTTTAGATCAAAAACAAAAAAAGACTTACCTTTTTTTTCTTATTACTTGTGTAATAGTAGACCTCTTTCTAACTCAGTTTTCTAATGTGTAAAATCGTAGCTATGTCACCTATCTTGACAACACTTGAAGATAAAATGAGAAATTTGTTCTAAAACACCAAAGCACTATCACATAGATTATGATTAACAAAAAACAACTTATCTTTAACTATGTCAAGGTTTATATGTATAAATAAAGATGGGTTGCAACTGAGGAATCTTACCTTGCTCCAGAAATTGGCATCCTCAAGCCCTGATAACCAATAAGAAAGGTAGGATAGTGAAGTGTCTTACCTGGCCCTAAAAACTGGCATCCTCGAGCCCTGACAGCAGCCCATAGATTGGCAGACAATTGCTGAGGGTTCTGGTGCTGCAATATCAGTTCTGTTACAGTTCTTTCTCCAAGTGAACGCGCTGCTCGCATGGCTCTTACACGACCTTCTTGCTCCACCAGTTGACAGTTTACAAGTGTCACCAGTTTCCTTTGCATTGGACGACTCAGTGCACTCTGGTTCAAACTAGCTACACCTTTAGGAAAAGGGAAACAAAGGAAATTAAAGTTTTTTCAATAAAAAGGACAAGTCAATTTCATTATTTACATTTAACTATTAAGCCATAAGTCCTAATGAGTCCCTTATAAGGTACTTTCATTTTTTAACAATGAAAATATTCTGTTCATTATTATTGTTTAGTAATTTGGAGTCTAATTTTTGATTAATTCAGATTTTATTAAGGTACCCTATTCTCTGGGTTGTATTTGTCCAAAGAGAGTATCTTGGATTTATTTAGTCTGTTCTCCAGCTTTACTAAAACAATTAAAGGTAAATTTAAAGATGATTGAATAAAAAGTTTAACCTAAAAGTAATGATTAATAATGACTCTATTTTTTTTTTATTGCACATGAGACATTTAGAACAGTGCTTCATGGTAAGCTCTTAGATCCTACTCCTTTGTACTTACTCAAGGACATTGCTCCCCCAATTCTCCCCTCTCCCACATCATCAATTTCTCCCTCTCTACTTGATCATTTCCATCAGCATACAGTAAGAACAAGAATGCTATTATTTTGTCCATCTTAAAAATAAATAAATCTTTTCATTGATCCATCTTCCCCTACCAGCTTGCTCCATTTCATTCCTCCCTTTTGTAGCAAATCCTCCAGAGTTGTCTATACTATTTCCTAGTCGATTGCCTTAACCACTAGGCCGTAACTACAACTGTTATGCTATTTCCAATTCCTTACTTCACAATCTCTAAAACCTACTCCAATCAAGTTCTTCCCTCTATCACTTGAACAAATCAGCTCTGTCAAGACAAAAATGACCTCTACTGTGCTAAATCAATGGACACTTCTCAGTTCCTTTTTTTATTTGACCCTCCAACAACCCTCACCATAGATGATTGATTACTCCTTACTCCTTTGAATACTTTGTTTTTTTCTTGGTTTTCTTCCTTCTTTCCTTCTATTCTTTTAATCTTCTCTGCTAATTTCATCTTTTCCTGATCTCTTAATGTTAAGAGGGCCTCAGAACCCAGTTTTTTTTCTCTTCTTTATCTACATTCACTATTTAGGTAATCTCTTCCAGTCTCTTTGCTTTAAATATCATCTATTTGCCAACGATTCCCCAAAGTTATAGTTCCCAGACCTCATTTCCTCCCAACCAAGTACTAATCAGGCCTGACCCTGCTTAGCTTCTGAGATCAGACAAGATTGGGAGTGTTCAGGGTGGCATGGCAGTGGACAGCTAGACCTCATTCCTTAACACAAAACTCACATATTCACTGGTGCCTCAATAGCACCTAAGTGAATATCAGACATCTCAAACTTATCATGACCAGATCGAGCTAGATTTTCTTACCTAAATCTGATCTACCTGCAGTATTCCCTAAGTTGGTGGCAACCCCTCTTTCCAGGTGCTCAGGCCAAAAAAAAAAAAACCAGATTCACAAGTAACTTTATGCTTTTTCTTATACCCTACATCCATTTATTTAGGAAATACTCTTGGCTCTACCTTCAAAATATATGCAGACTGATCACTTCTCACCACCTCCACTGCTACTAAGCATGTCTTGGGTATTTCACACTGGATATTCCCTCTGCCTGGAACACTGTTTTCCCAGAATCTACATGGTTACTTGTCTCATCTCTTTCACCTCATTTCGAATTCAAAAGCCACATTCTTAATGATGGCTTCACCTACCCTTTAAAAAATTGCAATCTTCTCTTCTCTCACCCTGACATCTTTGATCTCATTAACTGTATTGTTTTCTTTTCACAATAATCATCACTTACAATACATTATATGATTTGCTTTTTTATTATACTTACAGCTTATTATAATTTTTCCCTTTTCTAAAACACAACTACCATGAAGGCAGGTATATGATTAGCTTAATAATACATCCCAAGCACCAGAATAGTGCCTGGCACTTAGTCCATGCTTCTTAGATATCTGTTCAATAAACGAATGAATGAATGTATGTGGTGGACAAGATATGTTTCTCCAGGAAATCACTATGTCCAAAATACCAAACAGAGCAAAACATAAAGCTGAAACAAAATAAACACTTAACTGATTCATTCATTCAAAAATTATTTATTATACCTATCAAGTGCTAGTCATTGGGTATGCAATGGTAAACAAAATAAAATTCCACTTCCGTCACAGTACTTAAAATAATTTATTACACAGGTACATCTACCTCCCCAGATAGACTGTGAACTCTATGAAAGTCAAAATAATATTCTGCTATAGTACCATTAGTTTAATTAATGAATTCAAATACTGTATATAAATCTCAATATGTAGTGGGTCTGATGGATACTTAAATTAATAACAATATAAGCTATTTTCAGACAATAATACAATATAATGCTCTCGATACATTTTTTAAAGATATCTCTCAAGCAAATTCATGTTCCAAAGCTTATTTAATATGATATCCACATCAACTCTTTCAAAGTAAATGTATCACCAAGTCCTACTCACCAGTAAAAATGTGTTTTATGAACTTACCTTTACCTCCACTTAGTGGTTTTAAGTACAGTGCCAAATCTTCAACGCATTTCTTTGCAACTTCATAGTGTTTATTCTCACCTAGATTACTTAACTTTATTGACTGATGATCTGGTACCTAAAAAATGAAAAATTGCAGAAATATATTCATAGTAGCTTATGCAACTATTAGTATATACTTGATAATAATCTTGATGAATATAAAGTTATAAAACAGAGATAATATATCAAAGCCACTGAAGTAAAATTAAAGCCAAACACCCAGCCAAACTGCTTTCTAAAAACCAAGGATATCATACTTAACAGCAGGGGCTGGGTAGATTAACAAAGGAAAAAAAGAAGCAGGTTATTAAAGTACTGTATGTTAGTTAGTTTCTTAGGTTTAAATAACTGTGCTACAATATGAAAGATGTTAACATTAGGGGAAGCTGTAAAAAGTTATACAGGTTCTTTGTATAGTATTTTTTGCAACTTTTTTTTATTAATCTGAAAGAACTTTAAAATCAAAATTAGGGAAAAAAAGGCAAAGAATTTTTTCCATAGCACTTAACACCTTTTACTATATTATTTACTTAATATAAGCAGCATAAAACAGTGTTCTGAACTGAAAGTCAAAACTTGAGTAAAAATTGCAGCTCTGTCACTTCTATGAGTGATTTTGAATAAATTATTTAACTGCTCCAAGCCATAATTTACATACCTGCAAAATGAAAATTAAAACACATATTTGCCATTATAAATGTTCAATATAATTCAGCAAATATTTATTTTTATGGAAAGCTTAACACGTGCCAGGCAGTCTTAGGCACTAGAGATCTATGAGTTAGCAAAAGAGACAAAATTTCTTGCCCTTGTAAGGCTCATATTCTAGTCAAGAGAAGAGGCAGCCAATAGATTAATAAACAAATATATACTGTGTTAGGAGGTGATCAGTAAAAATTATATAGCAAAGATAAGAGGGACTGGGAATGCTGGAGAAGGGTTGCAATTTTAACTGGGGTGGTGAAGACAGGCTTCCTTAAGAACTGTGACATTTGAATAAAGACTTGAAAGAGAAGAGGTAATAAACATTCTAGGAAAAAATAATCACTGCAAAAGCCCTCAAGTGGCAATCTACTTGGAATATCTGAGAATTGGCTAGGAGGCCAAGGTGGCTTAAGCAGAGCAAGGACAGTAGTAGGCGAGGAGGCTGGAGAGGTAACAAAAGACACATTGTATAGACCTGTAGGCTATTTTAAGGACCAACTGAGATAACATTTATAAATAATATTAACCCAATACCTGACCACTAGCAGATGCTAAATAAATGGTAGCTAGTATTATTACAAAAAGTCTATGGTATTTTATTGAATCTAAAATGTCACTGTTTGCAAAAAGCAAAATTATTTTACACTCCATTAAATTTGCATTTGCTGCCAATTAAATTATGACACACTATCGATTATAGTTGCACATTCATTTCATAGTGTCTAACTTGATCATAAACACTGAAAATACATTTTGTGTTTTAAAAGGAAAACTTCAAATATCAAGATACTAAGGGAATGAAGTATTTTAGTTCATTGAAATGTTCTAATAAATCAGAAAAGTCCTTACTTTCTTGCTTTAATATGTAGTGCATGAAGTACAGAATTTCATCTTCTTCCTCACCTGTAAAATGGGGATAATAACTACCTGAAGAGCTATGGTAAGAATTAGTAATAATAGTTGCTGAATACTTACTGTCATACCTTACACAGAGTAGACCCCAATTAAATGGAAGTTATTATAAACCTATAGACTCGCTCTGATTCAATAAAAGGACTATAAACATGAACTAATCATTCTATAGCACATGTGCTTAAGAAACTGTGCAGAATTTATTACTGACACTGTAGTAACTGGTTTTCCATATACACATCCCTAAATAGACCTTATTTTTTCATTTACATTATTATCCCAAAAGTCAAGTGAAGCTAAAAAGAGAAACAAACAAAAAAAACCCCATTTCTGGCCAAAGCTTTGATTACATTTCTTTTCATATCACCTATTGAATACTTATATACACTTATATAAAAATATTTCTTCTCCACCAAAATCACTTATGTACATAAATTTTGACCACAGCCTTGAAGATAAAAAGAAATATATAACTATAATGTAATTTATGGTTTTGTAAAAGGATTTATGACAGTATCTAAAGAAAATTCTTCTGTAGAAAACAATTATGAAAATCAGGTACATTGATAATGTTTTTTTTTATGTCTCAACAATCACTAAACATGCTTCGTACCCCTTAATGAACTAAGTTCAATAGTTACTACATATGCCAAATTAGTAAAATCTTGAAAGCGTACCTGGGCTCCAACTAACTGGAGAAGTGCAAAGTTGACAGGAAGCACATCAATGTCTGTGTTGATGGCAGTCTGGTCAAAAGGACAAGCTTTTCGGTGAAGTTTATTCAAGCAGGTCTTGCAAACAGTGTGTGAACAACCTAAACTGATGGGTTTGTGCACATTCTCATCAAATTCATTATAGCAGATTGGACAGGACAGAAATTCTGTCCATTGAGCTGCCTGCACAGGCATTGTGGAAACTGGATGCTCGGGTTAGCAGTCTAGCAGATCATTATTTTGCTGTGTAGTGTTTTGTAAGCTGGAAATGGAAAAAATTAAGAATGAACCACATAATCATCATCCACCTTTCAAGAGTTAACTCCTACAGTCAACCACCATAGCTTCAGAACTTAAAACACTGCTTAATAATTTTTTATGCTTTAGATGTCTCTATTCAAAAAATCTATTTGCTGAATTAATTTTCTGCAATTTTGCCCGGAAACAAAAAGGAAACACCTAACCTAAAAGTGTTCCTTTTAACTAAACTGTATTTACATTGGGTGTTCATATAACCATCATCAAAGCTTTTATGTATTTTTTTTAATGATCATATTAAATAAGCAGATTAACTTTCACATTTTTCTGTTTCGTTTTTTTTTTTTAAAAATGTTTCCCCAGGCCAGGGTAGCTCACAATTTTAATCCTAGCACTTTGGGAAGCCAAGGAAGGAGGATCGCTTGAGGTCAGGAGTTCGAGACCAGCCTGAGAAAGAGTGAGAACCTGTCTCTATAAAAAATAGAAAAATTACCCAAGTCTGGTGGTACACACCTGTAGTCTCAGCTACTCAGGAGGCTGAGGCAGGAAGATCACTAGAGCCCAGGAGTTTCAGGTTGCAATGAGCTATGATCACACCACTGAACTCTAGCCAGGGCAATATAGCGAGACCTTGTCCCCCAAAAAAAGGAAAAAAGAAAGTGTTTCCCTTGGATAATCACTACCCCAAACATATTAGAATATGGGCAAGCATTAGTGAACTTTGGAAACTACTGATTCAAACAATATTGCAGTGAGTTAAGTGTGAAGAAAACAGCCTTGCCATCTGACAGAGGAAATCTCTGGCAGGACTTGATTAGGAGGCTAAATGAGGTACTGAAAATCAACATATAAGAGAAGATTGTGATGATAGAGCTGTTTGTTCAAAATGTAAGAATAATGCTGACCACAAAATATGGTGTCAAAGTAAAATAAATTGTCTTAAACATCTTGTCATAGTTCACTACAATACAGTAGACAAAACTGTATCATTTAGTGATTGACATATATATAACCAAACACTGTCCTGTCCAATGAGGAAGATATAAAAGAATAAAACATAATCGTAAAATAAATATAATATAAATAAAACATAATTATATATGCATATGATTAAAACCTGAAAAAGCACATAGAAAAA
This sequence comes from Lepilemur ruficaudatus, assembly GCA_963574885.1. Classification (NCBI taxonomy): domain Eukaryota; kingdom Metazoa; phylum Chordata; class Mammalia; order Primates; family Lepilemuridae; genus Lepilemur; species Lepilemur ruficaudatus. The sequence continues at coordinate 47,115 of CAUYRT010096632.1, forward strand.
TAACTATGAGATAATTTGTTTTATATCTAAGATTAAAATGTTTGTGCCATAATTTTAGTAAAAGAAAAGATTTAGTATCAAAACTATACTAACCTGAATGCTTTAAATGTCACAAATTATCTTTCAGTTCAAACTTATGTTAGTCTGACAAAAGCTCTCTGGTGTACAAGAAATCAAGGTATTTAGGGCAAATAAACAATTAATATTTTATGTTTACCAACACAAATATATTAGTTCCACAGAAAGTAGATGTTTAAAAATGGAGTCTGATTCAGGAGAGAAAAGTATAGAACTGAAAGCATTCGCCATTATCCTAACATACAAAGAATTCTATTAGCCTTTATAGTCACAAAAGCCAAGATTTTAAAAAATATTAATATCTTGGTAAAAATGAATCACAGCACTTTCAATGTAAAAAGCACCCTATATAAACTTTTTCTCAAACTAGCTAAATTTCAAGTTATAATTTACTCTATTTTACATCTTTCACCCTCACAGTACCACATCTATTAATGCCACCAATCTAAAAATCAATTAGTTTGTTTCCAACTTTAGAGATGAGCACTAAGCAAGTGAACATATGACTTCCACAAACTATTTAACATTTTTATTGTTCAATTTTCTAGGTTACAGAACAAAACAAGGTCTTTAAAGACTGACTTTTATCTTAAATCTTCTGAGAGAGCCTTAATTTAGTTAATAACTTGAATTGATGAAATATGTATCAAAACAGGACACTATGTATTTTTTCATAATGGCCACCCCTTTTGTAACAATAATGCTATGGGTTAGGGTATTATAGGCCACTGGGTAATAGAATACTAGCGTTAAATACTCTTTTCCTTAGTTTTCCAAGATCATCCTGAAATGCTTTATAGTTCATTAGTGGGGAAAAAAGTTTCAACTGAACAGAAAAAATGCTAACCTTTCATATTTTTACCTACTATATAAAGTGTTTCAAACTATTCTGGAATACACTTAATAATTTAACGTTATAATAGCCCTTAGTGTTTTTAGGTATAAGAACATCAGAGGTTTTAACATAATTAATGCTGAGAAGTTTAATGCTATCAGAAATTGAACACCTTTAATAGAAAAACTCTGCCAAAATTTTGGCAATAACTCTGCCACATTCTCCCTCCTGCTATGTATCAAATTCTAACTTTCTCACAGCAAAATTATACACTAAACTTTCCTTACATGATGAGACATGAGATTTTAAATTTTTAAAAACTATTTCTCTTCAGTACTATTATCAATAAAATCTAGATTCCTTAAGATAAAAACATTAAAATAAAATTTTATCGAAAATATGGAAGAAACTTACATAGTCCATTAAAATGTTTAGTGATGAAAAATTGAACTTTAATTCCTTCAGAAAAGGCACTTATTATAATAACTTTTAGCTAGAAAATATTTTGAAACTACTCAAAATGATAAATATCCTATTGTCTTCATACTTTATTTTAAAAAGCATATAAATGAACCATGGAGCATTAAGACTACATGTTAATTTGTAAAACTTCTAGATTTATACATTTCATAGTAACTTATTTGAGTCTACGTTAAGTCTAAATTGCTGTTAACATTTAGAGTTAATACTAAAGTAAGCAGCGTAAATATACTACCAAAACATTTCAAGTTGAGATAAAATGGATTAAAAAGCCTACAACTCTAGATACCTAAAGGGATTAATTAAAAACATTCTAATTATCTGCATTAACTAATTTTAGTTACCAGTTACTAAAATTGAAGGATAATAAGATGAAGCAGAGTAAAAAATGCTAAATTAAAGGTGGGACCTTAAATTTTCCAAGCTATAAGTTCCTTGCTAAGAGTGCTAACATATAAAACAGGAAGAGTAATAGGCATCTCTTATATGACGCAGATTACAAACTGCTTTATTAAAAGTAAACTTCATAAGTACTTTCATTTTCTCTTATTAGTCCACCATATTAAGCAGATAGTTCAGGACTATGGCACCTGATTTTAAAATGCCAGAATAAAGTTTCTGCCTCTTTCACTGTTGTGTTAAAAATATATATGTGTAATATTTTATAATTCTCTTTACAAAAATGTAAACATTAGAGGGTTCAGGTCTGTCGATTAAAACATTGTTTTCATTCTAGTTAACTTATGTGAGGAATATAAGCTACTGAAATAGACTGTAACAGTACTTTTGTATTCAGAAAACTTAAAAATGATTAGTTTTGGACTTAAAATTATATTTAAAGACTAGTAAATTTTGGGTCTTAGCCTAAAAAACAAGCAAACAAAAACCAATGGAAATAATATGCAAGCTATATAAAACTCAGCATCCAAACATAAAAAAGGGATTGGAGAAAAAAGAATTGAATTACAATTTTAAAGATTGCCATTACATGTGACTTCGCTGGAAGTTATGAAATAAATACAACTCAAGTTTTGCTTTTTAAATTCTCTATGGAGTTGAACTCAGTTTTTTACTAAGTATAACTCCCAATACATTCTAATAGGGCAATAATGGGATAACTTTCTATTTTAACTAATATAACTAATAAAGCTTTGCTTCTTTGGCTATACTTGAAAATACTTATTTTTGAGGCAGAGCTTAATTACTTATTTCTGCCTATCAAATCATAGCTAATGGATAACTGCATCCTTCATATTACCAAAGTCCTTTGCCCTTTGATTATTCTGATTCTAAGAGGATACTGTGAAAGTTTTGGGTACTCCTATGTCCACTTTTATTAAGGTAATTCATTTCTTGAAGAGTGGTGCTACTCTAGAACAGTAATGTCCAATAGAAATAAAATCTGAGCCAAGCCATTATAATGTAATTTTAAATTTTCTGATAGTAATGTCAAAAAAGATTAAAAGAGGCCCAGAGAGGTGGTTCACGCCTGTAATTCCAGCACTTTGGGAGCCTGAGGCAGGAGGATCACCTGAAGCCAAGAGTTCAAGGCTGCAGTGAGCTATGATTGTGCCACTGCACTCCAGCCTGGGTGACAGAGCCAGATCCTGTCTCTAAAAAAAAAAACATTAAATAAAAAAATAAAAATTAAATAAGAATTTTAAAAAGGTTAAAAGAAAATACGTAAAATTTTAGTAATATATTTTATTTAACCCAATTTATCCAAAATATTGTTTTAACATTCAAGATATATAAAAATTACTGACATTAAAAAAATTTTTTTGTATTAAGTCTTTGAAATCTGGTGTGTATTTTACATTTATAGCACATCACCATTCACACTAGCTGCATTTCAAGTCCTCAACTGCCACATGTGGCTGGCTATTAGCCAGTATTGGACAGTGCAACTCTGGAGTATTTAAGATTATAAAATAATACTCAAAACTAACTTTTATCAAGAATTTGAGGTGAGGCCGGGCGTGGTGGCTCACACCTGTAATCCTAGCGCTCTGGGAGGATTGCTTGAGCTCTGGAGTTCCAGACCAGCCTGAACAATAGCAAAACCCCGTCTCTACAAAAAAAACAGAAAAAATTAGCTGGGCCTGGTGGTGTGCGCCTGTAGCTTTAGCTACTCAGGAGGCTGAGGCAAGAGGACCACCTGAACCCAGGAGTTTGAGGTTGCTGTGAGCTAGGCTGATGCCACGGCACTCTAGCCTGGGCAACAGAGTGAGACTCTGTCTCAAAAAAACAAAACAAAACAAAAAACAATTTGAGGTGAAACTCACAATGACGCTTAAGAAGGCTTTCATAAAATTAGAAAACCCTATTCATAACACTCAGGAGATTTGGTGCAAAACATCAATTTATTTTTAACTTTCAGCTAGCTTTATTTTACCATATGCTTCCTTTTTCTATCACTAAAAAGTGAAACTTCAACACAGACCAACCAAAACAGTAAGTACTTATCACGACCCTGTTATAAGTTTATTTAGCATTCTTAGCTATTGCACACAAATGTAGAAGTTCCATTTTTTAAATATAAAATCTTGATTGTAAAGAAAAATGATTTGCCAAAAGAAAAGTTTTTCTTGATTTTTTCAAATTGTAAGATAGCAAATTACAAAAGCAGAAGGTGAATCAATGAAAATATATGAACAAAGGACATAAGTCTTCTTACATGTCAGGTTAACACAACAGTAAAAACAGATCAGGAGTAACTCAAAGGATTCACTAATGAACATGACTGCAATTAAGAGTCTGTTTGAATTTTAACGTCTGTTTTTTTCTAAAAATGAATGGAATATATATATATGCTTAGCATTTTGTCCTTCTAGCAATTTCCAAACTCCAAAATTTGGAAAACATGAACCTCCTAATCAACAATAATGGCAATACTGAAAAATAGTCTTTAACAGGATGTAATGGCCTCTATTTCTTCAAAAATTGAATGTGGAAATAAACAACATAAGAAAGGGATGTGAGGTTAGGACAGTGAGTTAGGACAGTAGCCTTTTAGACAGACAAAAGAAGGTAAACACAGGAGAATCCATGAATATTCTCAATGTTTCAAAAAGCCTTAACTAAGTTTATTTGTTTAACACTAAAAAGGCTGCACTGGCAAACTAAAACATTTGTTTTTTGCTTTCGGGTAAAATTATATCACTTAGGTGTAGCAACATTAGCTTTCTCAGGTTAATCAAAAGTTCCTATTGGTACTTAAAAGTTTGGCTAATACAAAAATGGAAAAAAGATTACTTAAGCACTTTATCTGGGATACAAAGTCATTCTAATCACAGAGGGGTGGGGGAAGAGTAAAAATTAAAAAGGGACCTAGTAAAGGGAGAGGAGAAATTAAAAAGAAAGGAACTCAGCTCCGGTGCTTAAAAAATATAAAACAGATTTGGAATCACTAAATTAGCTCTGCTTTATGCCAGTGATTACTTGAGACTATTTTGATGTGAAGGTTGTATCTGCTAGTATCTTAAACTCTTCCCCTGTGATTTGAAGGATGGAAATGACAGCTACCCTCATTTTCTCCGATCCTGAAAGCTAAGGACAGAGAAAAGTACAGCTCCTTCTTCGAGAAACAAAGATGCTTTCTACCATACTTCTAAGATGGTGGAAGAGTCTTTTCAAGAGGCTTCACCAAGAAGGAAAAATGAAAGAGGGCAAGAAGAAAGCCACAGCAGAATTCTCCGGCTGTGTTTCATGCCATTGCTCCTAGTCACATTCCCTGTGCAACCACTCAGGTTCGGCCATCTCCATCCAGAGAGGTTAAGCCCTCTCAGGGCATTGTTCGGCCTGGGTCCCTATTTACCACCCAGATCACCTCCACCATCCCTACGCTAGGGTCTCGGGAAGCCTCAGAGCAGAAAGCAGAAAGCTAGAATAGGACTTGGTTTCCAGGACCTCTTCCAAACCCTCTCCTACTAACTGGTGTAGGAAAGGGAGACTGGCCTTTGCTTGGGTGGGTTCCTAAGGGGTCAGAGGCGTCCCCCCGGCCACTGTCGGAAGAAGGTGGCCATTTGAGCCGGTCTCTCCGCATCAAAAAAGCCCTACCAGAGAAAGGGGCCTCCTAGGGCCCCGGGTTCTGTCCGAGTGTCAGGTGCGGCCCTCAGTTCCCAACCCTCCGGGCACCGGCGGCGACAGCGCACAGGCCGCCAGGCTCAGACTGGTCTCCCGCCCGACCGCCGGGACCAGGCACCCGGGCTGGGGCCCTAGCTGCATGGTGCCCGCCCCCGCCCTACCTGAGGGGGCCCGGGCGGGGTCGCTAAGGGCCACTCCCGGGAGCCCCGCGACGGCGCGGCTCGGCGACGGAGGCGCCTCGTCTCGCCGGGGCAGCGCTCGGCGGCGGTTTCACGACCTCAAACTCCATCGGGAGCTACAGGGACAGCCCCGTTGGCGGCGGCGAAGGCCGCGACGGGGCCTCCTCCTCCTCCCTCCGCCGCCTCCTCCTCCTCCTCCTCACCACGGAGGCGGACCTGGAGGAGTCCCGACCTAGCTCTCGCGAGAAGATACTCCCCACTTCACGCGAGATTACGCAAGCCCGGGAGTTGGAGGTGGAAGGGAAGCGTAGTAGCCCTCGCCACCTAAACTGCGCTGTCCTTCTCTTACCGAGCAGACCCACCCCTATCACGTGAGGGGGGAACCCCGGAGCACTGTGGGAGGTGCTTAAGGCAGACTACGCAAGCCGAAGGGCTTGATGGGAAACTCCCTGCACATTCATCCATCTGCACCTTACGCCAGCTTTCTGGACACTGATTTGAACCAGAGTCTGACTCCCATCCTGAAAAGCATGATAACCATTGAGCAGAAACTGATCCATCTGTGTCACATTCTACTTAACTCTCCTGTATTGACATGCAGAGATTCTTCACGCTTTCCATATAGATACCAAGTAATCTCCCAACTAAAAAAAAAACAAAAACAAAAAACAAATATGAAAGCATTTATTTGGCAGGCACTTCCACATATTTCTTTCTTAAAGAGAAAACTCTGAGCTCCTCAGAAGCTGGCAAGGATCAAAATTCAGGAACAAATTCGGGCATCAAATCTCAAATACTTGTTGATTTTTCACAATAAACTGTAAGTTAGAAATTATTCTGTTTTTATAGATGAAGAAACAGACTGTTAACAGGGATACGAGAATTAACATTTATCAACTACTTTGTGCTGCATCCTATCAGCTGCTATTCATTTCAATGTTCTTTTTTAGTGTTATTTATACTTCATTTACTTATCAAAGTAACCCTAAAAGGCAGATACTATGTAGTCTTTGTTACTGTTGAGAAACTGAAGAACACAGGACAAGAAGATGACCATGACTTGTAATTGAACTCTTGGCACTTTCCAATGTGAAATCAGATACCCAACAAAAATACCTATGGAAGTAAACCCACAATGAATTAGAAGAAATATGGAAACATTACTTATAAACTATAATGAGCTTTAAAAAATATGCTTATTGCTGCCTGGAGGACAGGAAATGACCATGGTTTGGGGAAAAGGTTTATCAGCCCCATCGAAGATTTTTTTTTTTTTTTTGAGTCAGGGTCTCACTCTGTTGCCCAAGCTGTAGTGCAGTGACACCATCATAACTCACTGCAGTACTGAACTCCTGGGCTCAAGCAATCTTCTCATATCAACTTCCCAAAGTGCGGGGATTACAGGCATGAGCTACCACACCCAGCCAAATACTTTTCTTACATGCATTATTATTCCTTTCATTCTCTTCCCTTTATGAAATATATGCCAAACCAAGAAAAATGTTCCCAACATTTTATACACACACACATATATATCTGATAACATTTTTCAAAAGTGGCCTGATCACCATTTTTAAAATTATAATCCCATCCCTTTCCTTGGCAATCCTTATCCCTGCTTTTTCTCCAAACCCATTTTAAAATCTGACATACATTGATTTTTACTTGTTTACTGTTTCTCTTCCTTCACTAGAATATGAGGTTCAAGAGAGCAGGAATTTTTGTCTATAAACCTAAATTCTAGTACAGGTATGTACTGAAAGGACTCAGAAAATATTTTCTGGACGAATGGTTAAATGAATAGCCAAGGGAAACTGCATCCTTCAAAATTCACAGATGTAGGCAAAACACAAAGCTCTCCATTCCCACCTCCAGTTTATTATTTCTTGTGTAAACATGTAAGATAGTTACATCCCACAAAAAGGGTAAGGATTTTCTCTTACAACAAACTTACAAGTACCTTTTCAAGATCTTTTATACATAAATGCAGTAAGAGGCTGAATTCAACCACTGCATTTCTGTGTCCTATCAAAAACACAAACAACTAAAATTGAATATTTTAAATGAATAAATTCTACACTTTACTTTGTCATACCTGCACTTTTAAAAAGATTCCATTTTCATGAAGTTTTACAGACACATCATGCAAACAGATACTCTCCTAGGAATGTTTTGAGATCACTCTGTGCTACTGAACAGGAATAAATAATATAAATTATAACCATCACTTTCACAAAACACCCCTACCCCCAGCAAAAATCTCAAAGTGCTCACAAAAAAATTTTTTACAACAATCTCACAAGGCACACATAAAACTTAAACATGGTTTCAACCAAACTGTTTTTCAAACATCCAAGACAGTAGATACCAATTCCTAAAAAATCAGTTTATTACTATTTTTTTACCCTCTCCTTCTACGCACATTCACCCTCCCCCCATTTCATCCTAGTAAGCAGAAATAAGAAAAGCACTTCAATCACAAGTAAACTATTTCTGAAAAGAAAATATTTTCTCACCTACAAATGGCCAATCTTATGTCAATCAGGAAAGAAAATTAAGCACTGAGCTATATTTTCCAGTGGGAACAAACCCACTATTTATTAATACTTTAGAAAAATTCTGTCTCCAATGGAGTACTCATATAACAAAGTTCATCAAGACACAAAACTCTCTTCTTTTGCTTTCCCCTCTTCTCTGTTCTCAGGAAGAATTAAATATAAAATTAGAATTTTAGACCTGGAAATGATCTTACAAATGACCAAGATCAAAGTTATTTTACATATAAATTTTTTAAAAAGTTCAAGGAGAGGAGACTTGCCCAATGTCACTAACTAGTGACTTGGTTTATAAAGTTGGTTTTGTCATCAAATATGATATCTGGATATTCTTTAAAGTCTCCATCAGAGTTAAAATTCTACGGAGAATATCTTTCCCACAAAAGTATCACAAAAAGGATATTTAACATTTATAACAATGAACATGTGATTCCTCACAAAATTCTTATAAATGGTACAAAGTATATTATATTTTAAAATATGGAAGGGCTTCCATAGAAATTAAGTACAGTAGAAATTCTACATAAAGCTAAGGTAAGCATAGGAGGAACAGAACAGCTTGAAAGTAAGATGCATCCAGTTGGGCTTCTTTACTAAAAGCAGTTCCTGTGTTTTAGAGAATATGATTTGCACTGCAATATATTTTAATCTTTGTTATGACAACAAAACACAAAGGCTTTTTATTATGTGTAGACAGGGATACTAGAGAGCTATGGCTCAGAACACAATCTGAAATGGTAATATTATTCTCACTAAAATAATCATACAAGTATGGTTTTGCTTTTGGCACGTTTCTGGAAATAAAGAATAAAACTCTAGGGATGGTTAAGATTTTTGTCAACACAAAGTGAATGAAAATTGCATTAACAAAAATGGAAAAATTTAATTGATTACATTAAGAGCTACCTATATTTAAACCATCCATCCAATGATAGCTACAACTAATATATATTCTCAATTTAAAATTAAAAAGGGAATGAACTATTGATACACAAAATATGGATGAACCTCAAAGGCTTTTATACTGGGTGAAAAAAGCACCTCAAAAGGGAATATACTATAAGATTCCATTTATATGACACTCCAGAAAAGACAAAATTATAGGGGTGGAGAACTGTTGTCAGGGTTTAGAGCCAGGGTGGGTTGACTACAAAAGGGCAGCATGAAAGAGTCATTGGGGGTAATGGAACTGTTCTGTATCCTGATTGCAGTGGTGGTACACAAATCTATACACGTGTTAAAATTCATAGAACTATACACCAAAAAGAAATTTCAATTTTACTGTATGTTAATCCTAAAAAATAAAATAAAGAGAAACGTTTAAAAGGAAATAGAACAAATATCTTTGGTAAAGTTAGAATTTCTAAGAAAACTATTTTTCACAAGCTTCATGCCAATGGTGTAATTTCACTGGCCACAAAATTATTAAATCCAACTATTTTAAATAAAATCAAGACACTTGGGCCCAATTAATCATTTCTAAAATATGTATATTAATAACACCTGGAAATAAAATACTTTAAGGAATACTAACAGAATATAAAGAAAATCTGCTACTCTCAAGTGAATCTGAATTGATCTTTTACAGTTTAAAATGAAAGGTACCTTGGTGTTTAGTTTAGAATCTAAGAGCAGTTGGTCAAAAGTTAAAAAAAATATTGTTAGTTCCATCTGTTCTAGTGACTAATAACAGGTAATAATGTTTTCACATTTATTTTTTCTTCCTATTATCTTAATTCATTGAAGTTGTTATATGGTTGGATTTTACACTTAAATCAATTATCTAGAGACTCCAAATCAGAATCTGCAAATACTGCTGGATATTCAATCACTAGAATCTAGAATGTATAGAGAGGAACACTATTTCTCTAGCTATACCACTGGGATTTACATATAACATATGAGATGAAACAGAATCCCATCAGCTTTTTATCATGCCTCTCACAACTTTGGAACTATTGGAAGTTCAGAAAAAATATCTGTAGGCAAGAACAAAAATAAAGATGGAGGGGAATGCAATATTACAAATGCTGATTTCTACAAAAGACTTGCCTAACAGAATGATATAAGGTTTATATAGCAAGTCTATGATTCTAATTATAGTAGATTTTGCCTTTTGAGATCTGGCCTAGATAGTTTTTCACCACTGCTTCTGCCATGGACAGAAGTTAAGTGCTTTTTGAGAGCAGACTTATGCTTGAAATCCATATCACAACAATGGCATTTGTATGGCCGATCCCCGCTGTGTATGTTCAAGTGGTCCTGAAGAGTGCTTTTAGCAGTAAATGTCTTCAAGCACACAGTACACTGAAAGGGCCGTATGCCCATGTGTCCTCGAATGTGCCGGTTGAGATTTTTCTTCTGTGTGAATGTTTTCCCACACTGTAAGCACAAGAACAGTTTATGCATCTTAAGGTGGCGCAGATAGTTTTCAACATGAAGAAAACCTCGAGGACACCTGGGGCACTGGTGCCTCAGTGAATAACTTTCCTCCAGATTCTGAATTTCATTCACTGTACCATAACTTCCTTCAGTATTCTCACAAAATATGCCCTGACCTTGATTCTCAGGAATTTCTGACACTCTGCTCTCAACTGTAGAATTGATCAATGAATGCTGTGTTTCAGAGAAATACATGCTGGCTTTTGAAGAGGTAGAAGGCTGTGAAAACTGCCCATTTTCTACACCAGCTGTACTGATAGACTCTACATGTAGGATACAAATTTCATTGTCTTTAAAACCTATATCTATTGTAGACAGCTCTGGTGACTTCATTTCCTTTCTCTCTGATGTCAAGCTCTCTATAGTAGACTGTAGAGCATTGCTTTCCTCTTCTTTAACATGGAAATCTATGTTTACAGGACTATCTTCCAAAATTTCAATTATCTCGCAGTCTTTATCAGAATTTTCTTCTTCATTCTTAACATCTGGATCAGAGGATTGACACAGGTCAGTGTGTTGGTTGTTGTTTTTCATAGAAAGATCTATTTCCAGATACTTTGACAAAGCTTCTGTGCACTTTTCCACAATGTGAACCATCTGAAGATAACTGGCAGCAGTCAAATATTTCAAAAGCTCTTTCCTTTTAACTTCAAGTGCTCCAGTATAGCAAGAGAGTAACAATTTCCTGCCAACTTCTGCACTCTGCAAAATGGTGATTCTGACATGCTTTGACTGTGTAAGTAAAAATTGATCTCTCATAAAAGTGGAGCAAGCAGCCAAAATCACCTTGTGCCCCTGGAACTCAGTGTCATTAATATAAATTGATACATCACAAAATAAATTCTGCTGTCTCAAGAGATTCATTTTCTGCAAGACCACATCTCCTTGCTGTTCAAACTGGAAGTGCAGAACATCAGATTCAGCAGCCATGGTCACAATCTAAGCAAAATAAAGCACAAACATTAAGGATAGGGAACGCTTTCCCATGTTATAATACTGAAAACAAATGACTGAACAAAAAAAACCCCAAACCTAAATTGGGAAAAAGAAGACCCAAATTTCTTATCTCGGTACTAAGAGTACCCCTATGCCACCATCTCAAAATCCAGAAAATTATAACGCATTTCTCCATGATCTCACAGCACATTTTTCATTTTTGTTACAGCACATTACAGTGAATTGTAGTGAACAGTTTCTATGCTTGTGTCTTTGCTAAATTTGTGTGGCTTGTGGTCAAGGACACTCTTATGAATTTTGAATATCCAGTAACAAGCACAGTGATCACCACCAAGATTTAAGATAATACCCCCAGTTAGAAACCTTAATGTAATCTCCAAACTTCCCACTCTTACCACTACAACACGTCCTCATTTTACCTGGACCACTGCAATGTCTTCCAACAGGTCCCCTTGATACCATACTCTCCTATATTCCAAACTACCCTCCTGAGTGCCACCAGAATTAATATCCTTTAAAAGTTATTTAAAAATCAAACAAAAATCCCCTCTCTGCTGCTTTAAATCCTCCATTGCTCTCCTCTACCTCCAGGACAGCCTAATTTCTTAGTAAATAACACGAGATCCATCATGATTTAGACCTAACCTACCTTTACAGCTTTATCTCCTTCTAGTCTCTTTTTTATACACGAAGCTTCTTCAATATTAAAAATTTCATCATTGCCCAGTCGAAAAGACACGAACACACACCTTTGCACATCTCTTACACTCGCGCTTCCAGTTCCTTTTTCCAGCTAGCGATTTGGCTCCTTTAAGCCCAAATCAAATGAGACTAATATATGACTTCTCCTCCCGTCTCCCGGAGTGTCCGTTGCTCCTTGAGCACCGCGAGATGATGCCTGATTCATCTGTGTTCCTGCACCGAGCACAGGTTTCCAAACCAGCCGAAGGAACTCAGGGAACATCTGTTGAACTGAGAGCGGATCCCAGGTGGCCTGGGGTGAATATCCCTCCAGCTCGGCACACAGGTCTTCCCGAGCCAAGCCTGCCTGCCAAGGGCCAAAGCCCTGTCGTCCAAGTGGTTGAAGCACGAGATTAGCCACTCCGGGCCCGCACCCAGCAGCCCTCCTTCTCTTCCTCTTCCTCAGGCATCCCCCTCTACCGAATCACCTTCGCATACACTTACCGACTCAGAAAACTAGAGTGGAGGCTTCCGCGGCAGCGGCGGCCCAGGCCGGAAGATGGACTTAGCCTGAGAGGAAACACATCCGGTGTCAACCAGCTTTATTCCTAACCAGGGCAATCTGGGCGCCCCGGAAGGACATTTTGAGAAGGTCTCCCTTCCTCATTTCCCCCGCACCTGGAATGACAGAAAGGCGCCCGAATACTGGCAAACTCAGTCTCTTCTGTCCCAGTTTCGGAACTAGCCATTTCCCCTTTGTGAGCCGTCCTGAACGTCCGAATTGGAGACGTGGCGTGAGGTTAGGTTTCCGCACGTCTGTCAGAATACCCTCCGCTAGGACCGTTGGAAAGCCTTTAGGGATTATTACGGGACGGGTCCTCTCTTTATTGGCATCATCCACAATTTTGAAGAGTGACAGAGGAAAGGAGAGACTACCATAGCCATCTGTATTCGAAATTACCTAGCTAGTGCCCCATCAAGATCTGGCCCCAACCTCTGGGTCTAGCTTCACTCAATCCACTCAACTCTCCTCAAAACTTTGGCCCAGCTGTATCCTCTAACACGTCCTAACCTCCTTCCCACTTATCTTTTAAAAACCCGTTTATAAATCAAATCATTCCTGAAGCCATCCTGAACTGCCCCTTAAATTAGCTGGCTCTCACTTGGGAACCTGTAGTCTGTTTGCCTGTCTTCATTATTGCATTTATCACAACTGTATTAAAATTATTTGTGTCCCATCTAGGCATAAGTATTTAGGAAGGCAGCTTACTGATCTTTGCATTCCTGAATCTAGCACTTAGTAGGCATCAAGTATTTGCAGAATGGAGGGATGTGTGAACCAATTCTTAAAGCAGCTGCTCTACTCCCTCAGTCAACAGGTTCTCCTGGAAGTAACTGACTCTAAAAACAACTAATTTCTGGTTAATCCATATTTTCTTCTGAAGGCAAACTCGGCATGCCTGATTAATATATATTATAAAGAACAGAAGTGAAGAAGGCATTCCTGGATTCATATTCAAGCCATTGAAAAAGGAAAGCATGAAGGGAGAAAGTGAGAAAATAAACCACTGACGGCAAAGCTTTAGTTGTCATACTTTTATTAAGGAAACTTCCCCATAATAAGTGAAGAGGTAGTTCATAGTATGTCTAACATACAACAGATTTAGAACAGCTATTCATGAGCTGAAATAAAATGTTCTGGCTTGTTTAGGACAATATGTTAGAAGCAGTGACACTGGTCACCTTTCATTTATAGATCTTCTAATAAAGAAACTAAAACAAATTAAAATCACATCTGATTTACCTCAGAGCCACTTCAGTTTAGAGTTTGTCTTTAAAATTAAATAAATAAATAATTGCGACACAATAATTTTTTTCAAAAACCAAACTATGGTAAAGAGAGTCATCTCTCCTTTTTAGTTATCCCGGGGATCCATAAAATACAAATGCTGAACGACTAAGGTTTTAAGAATCTTCCTCCTCTACAGGAATATGACTAGTTTTGAAAGCCATCCTCCTCTATAAAATGTACTTGATATTAGTAACTTGACCTCTTTGCAATATAATCTTAACAAATACATATAAGCAAGGAGAAAAGTCAAGTCTCACCAAAATTAGAAAATGTCTCACAGAAACAGAACACTTCTCCAGCCAAGAAATGGAGGAGACTGTAAATCACTTCAGTGGTTTGCAAAAAGGTTTGCAAAAGGTGAGAACTAAAAGTTTTACTGATACAAAACCATAAAGATGCTAATTTTAAGTGATCAAAGAAAGCAAGGCAGTTTTCTTTATTATTCCTAGTATAAAAACAAATTGAGACCTTGTTTCCCTAAGACCACATGAGACTATAAGGTCCATGAGGGCAGGGACTGTATCAATCTTACCTTTATATCCTAGTATCTAGTACAGTGTCTGGCAACAGTAGGTCCTTATAATAATGTTTCTTGAATAACTAAATGAACCCAGAAATAGTCTCCAACCAAAGAGACCAATCGTATTGGAACCCATGCCTTTTAGTCTTCAAATCAATAATAAAAAACAGGACATGAATATGAGCAAAGGAAGCACTCCAACTTAAGATTTCCCTGTGAAGAAATGATGTTCAGAGAAAATACCAAAAACATTTGTTCGTTGACAGGGTATAGTTTCACTGTTGCATAGAATTGGTACTCTTTGGCTGGATCATATAAAAATCACAATGCTAGGAAGCATCATTAGATAATATATTGAGTGTACTTAGGCATGAGATACCTACTGGTCTTACCACTCAACTATACTGTCATTTTAAATATTTGAACAAAAGACAAATTATACCTCAAATCTAACTCACATAATAATTTGCATGTGATGACAATGATACATGTAAATTTATCAAATGACAACAATTTAAGAATTCCCTCCAACTATACAAATTAAGCCTAATTTTTGGATTATCAGTACAAGCACTTTCATAGCTCAAAAATAAAAACAGAAAATCCTGATGGTAACTAATAAACACTGTTTTTCATACAAAATCAATTTCACAGTTGGATCCTTCCCACATTATTCTTACTTGTCCTTTCCCTCCCTAACCAACACTAGCAAATCAGTTACTTGCTTGGGAATAATATAATATTAATCTAACTAAAAATTAATTAACTAACATAAATTCCTCTGTGATATTTTGTTGACAAAAGCCAGACTGTCTCAGAAAGCCAACAGGGAAACATAAAGGCAAAACACAAACTGGGAACTTTTTGCTAATGTGTTATTCTTCATCACCTGCCAAATCTTTTTAAGCCAAGGGACAGGGAGAAGTAGTAAGAAGACATTAGCTCACATTTAGTCACTATTTATCCTTGGCCACTCTTAGCCAGGCCACCTCTTGGGCTTTGGATACCCCAACTTAAAGTAAAACTGGTGGAATAAATGGTCTCTTAAGATTCTCTAAGGACTCTAATACTATTACCTAACTCTAACTTATGGGTCAGAAACAAATACGACTCAAAATTTTATGTCTAAAGTAAGACATGTGCTTGAGGAAAAATAGTTGTTTGTTTTCTCATATTTAAAGATTAACTTTGTATTAGCAATCTATCGAAGGTGGCAAGGTGGGACAGTGTAACTTTAAGAAGAAGGTCTAATTGCAAAATTCTGATTGCCTTCTGTGTTCCACTTAACTTTTATCATGCATTTTAGAAATTAAGGTACATCAGAAAATGAAAATCCAGAGACTCTTACAGTGTGCTGAACAAAATTCTGATGGCCAAACTCACCTTTCTGATAGCTAAACTCTGAAACAAAATTCAGAGACTCCCAAATAGTCTCTTTTTGGAGAGACCCCTATACTTCAGCATATCTTAAATGTGCCTGGAGCAATCCTGATTTCAAAAGCATCAACAAGTTGCACATTAAATATGAGCATCTGGCCTCTTGGTGGGAGGTGTTACCAGGGAACTTTCCCAGTTAAGTGCTACAGTACAATCATACTTCTATCCTTTGCTGATTATGCTTCTCATGATGATCCCTCACTTGTTTGCCTGTAGGTGTTGCTGAAAAGATTGTAATCTGGTCTATGTGAAAAATTCAGTGAAATGAAGTTGGGCTATGATACTGTTGAAGAGCACAGAACAAACCAACATATTTCTTTATAGCCAGCTCCAAGACAAGTACAAATGGTAAGAAACAGATTCATTCATTTATCAGACATGGAGGAATTATCAATAGGCAACCAGAAGTTCTATCACATTTTTAGGTCAAAAGCAGTATCACCTCATATCTCAGTCTATTTTCTACCAAAGAAAAATATTATCACTTCTCTTAGCATCTATTATTGGAGAGTAGGTGATGTTATCAACTTATTGGTACCTTCAGAATGTGCCTAGTGAAAAGCCTAAATAGTGTCAGTCTAAGACATAAGTCAACGTTAGGTAGACAAATGGAATTATTCCTTGAGAAAGGAAAACAGACATCACAGGATAAATAATTCAAAACAGAAAATGGGATGGGGCAAACGGAAGGCAAAACCACTCCAAGTGGTAAGTTGCCTGGTCTACTAGTGCTTTGACTCACCCCTACCATCCACACAGAGGCTTTGGAAAAGTCAAACTAGCAAAATCACTCCTATAAAGACTGAGACTATCAGCACATTCTCAGTCAGTTCGAGTTGTGAGCATGAAGCCCCTACTCAATTCACACAAGTACTATCATTCCTTAGGTTCAGGACAGCTTGGGCCAGTTTACCTGCATCCAGGACCTGTGTTGCATCAGGTTGTGGCTGACACCCTTTAGAGTCTGTGACTGTTGTACATGCAAAAGAATCAAAATCCACTGTGAGATCTTGTACATTTCTCTCATTGGCATTATCAAAGCTGTTTTTGCCATGCAGCTGTTTAAGGTGTTTCCTCAAAACTGGTTTATGTGCAAAAACCATATCACAATAGTTACATTTATGGGGCTTATCTCCACTGTGAAGGTTAAGATGATCCTGTAAGGAACACTTCTGAGAAAAGGTTTTCCCACAGATTTTACACTGGAAAGGTTTAATTCCGGCATGCACACGCATGTGTCGATGAAGGTTGCCTTTCTGAGTAAAAGTCTTGCCGCAGAGTAGACACATAAACAGTTTGTGCATTTTTAAATGGTTGGCGTAGTTCTCCAGGTGACGAAACACCCTGGTACATTTTGGGCATTGGTGATGCCACTGTAGACCTTTGTCTACACCTCGAATATTAGGCCCAAAGACATCTTTTGAGGCCATGATGATGTTATCACTGCCTGTATAAGAAAGGGCATAATTGTGGAGATGGTTTTGTTCTATTTCACTTACTCTGTTTTCCACAGTTGAATTTATCAGGGAGTGCTGGGGCTCTGATGAATGTAAAGCAGTGGGTTCAGAAGAAATAAACTGGTTCTGATCTTTTTTACTTCTAACCTCTGATACATCCCCAATAGATTCTACCTTAACAATCTGAATATCACTGTCCTCCATATCCATACTGTCTTCAGATGGATGAATACAAGGTGAGTCCTGCTTTGGGGAGCCTCTGGCATCTCCCTGCTGTTCTTTTGACTGGGGAGAAGCACTCTGTGGTTCACATCCCTCTTTACTATCCATTGGTTGTTTTGGCTTTATAAACTTCCACAGGGCCTGTGTGCACCGTTCTACAATGTGGCTCATCTGAAGAAAACTTGCAGCAGTCAAGTAATTTACCAGTTCCATCTCAGGAAACTCCAGCACACCACTATAACAGGATAAGAGCAATTGTCTCCCCACTTCGGAACTCTGTAATATGGAGATTTTCACCTCTCTGGAATCATTCAGTAAAAACTGGTCTCTTAAGAAGGGGGAACCTGCAGCAAACACAATTTTATGCCCCTGTACCTCAATATCATCTATGAGAACTGTAACATCACAAAATTTATTCTCTTCTCTTAATTTGTTCATTTTTTGTAACATTGAATCTCCATAATTTTCAAACTTGAAGTGAAGGAGATCTGATCTTTCAGACATTTTGGCAGACCTAAAGAACAGAAATGTAAAAAGGTTGAATTTAAGGAAATTTAAACAATTAAGAAAGCTGGATTTACCTTCCAAAAACAAATTCGTGTTGCTATATCTGTTTTGTATGTGTCTGAATGGAAATTTTCCCTGAAAGAGGAAGCTACTATAACAGCTTTCAAAGGCCGTTAAAAATTACTCCTTGTGAACATCAAGTATCAATTGCACTTAAAGAGTGGACTTGCATCAGTGTAAACAGCCTGGCTTTCATTCAACTTTTTTAACATATTTAATACAAGAACAGTGCTTGAGTTAGTCCAAGAGTATTTTTTCACTTCTCAAATTAGAATTCTATCAGGTTTCAAAAACTAAAATATCCCAACACAAGTAAAGATGAAGTAATTATATTCTTTTGCGTGAAACTGTAAACCTGATTCTTCTAAGACAAAACACTCTTTTCCTTTGCTTTGTATTTTAAGCAACTACAGTGACAATGCTTGCCCAATTCCTGGCCAAACCCCTATCTGTCTAAACTGATACGAATTTATTCATATAAATATTTTTGTGATAAAACAAAAGTCATAGACCTAACAGGACAATGTTTGGACCATGTCAAAGGCACAATTCTTTACCCTGTCTATTCTGGACAAATCTAAACTCTTCTTTTAAGGAACATTTCTTGATATAGAAAGTTTAAAAAATACTTCATTGTAACTGAATATGAAAAAAAAAGAAAAAAAATACTTCATATTGGAAAAGCAGATAAGCTACTCGGGAACCTGAATGTTGATCTAATCAATCCCTACTAGGTTCTGTTCTTTCCTACTTGTCCCTACTTATCCATCATTATTCATCACGTGGACTACTAGAACTGATTCATAAATGTTTCCTTGGCTTTCAGCTTCTATTCCCTCTAATCCAGCTTGTACACCACCACATTATCTTTCAAAAACACAGATCAGATTATAACCCACCCCTGCCTAAAATCCTTCAGTGACTTCCCATTGTCTCCTGGATGAACACTAACCTCCTTAGTATAAACTAATTAACCAAACCTAATAATAATAATTAAGGCAAACACTGGCAAAATTCATTCAACAATGGAGACGGTGTCTTTCCCAAAACTCTCTGCATATTGATTCCTTTACATAGCAATTCCTTTGTAGAAAGTCTCCGTGTTCTGATTCTGTACACTCCAAATGATTTTCTCTTAACTTGGCTTCCCACATGTTTCTCTAAAGGAGAGGGATGAATTAGCCATGCTAACATAATTCCAGTCAGCTAGTCATTGTAAAAATAATAAATTGGTATTCTCTGTTTATATACCAGTCTTCTATAAGATCAGTAGGTATATCAGGTCTATCTTTGAGACAGAGTTCTATAATCTCAGTGCATCAAGAAATTCACCATGAATTTTGTGCATTCATCAACCCCTTAGTTCAGAGAAAGATGAAACAACCAGCTTCCTGTAGCCACATCTGGACCTTGAAGCCTAATCTTTATAATCTTAACTTTTGTAACACTGACTTACAAAGGATCATAGAATATCATCTCCTGATGGCAAAGTCCAGATTTTATTTTTATTCTTCAGTACCTGGTACATAACAGCACTGTACTGACTCCAGACCTTATCATGCTTGTTTCCTCAGTCTAGAACACTACCTTCTAGCCAATTCTGACTCCTTTATTTCCTCTGAGAGGCCCTTCCCTGACCACTTAGAGTAGAAGAGTTGTCACTACTGGGCCCACAGTATAGTACTTCTATCATAACACTCAAGACATTTTATTAAAAACCTATTTCTTCCCCTCCAAACTGAAAGTTTCATAGTATTAGAGGTATTAGAGCCCCATTCAATAGGGCTAATACTGAGAACTTGCATCTTCTAAGGCAAAATATTCTTCCCTTTAGCTTTGAATTCTTCTTATTGCAGCCACACTGCTTGTCCCATTACTGGCCAAACACTCTTCTGTTCAAACTGGTGTATATTCCCATCATCTAATATTACACTAAACACACAGCAGGTACTCAGTTTGCATTAGCTGAACCTACAGGATTAGTTTGATAGTGGCAAGAAGGAAGAATTGCTGTTAGGAAGACCAGCTTAGTGTTGCAGAAGCATTACAGGTCTGAGACCATGAGGGCCTAGAAAGGAATAAAAATGGGAATAAGGAGCAATGAAAAATAACAAAAGATTATTTCAAAGAACTTGGTAACCAAATGGATATAGAGAATGAATAAAAGAAATTTGTAAAGATTCTAAACTTAGGAGTTCAGCTGAATGAGAATGTCATTGAAAGAGAGGTGAAATTTAGGAGGAACTGATATGGCACAAGTATATTAACAAACATATACACGAAATATAAGCTTTTCCCTTGTATGACATTCTGAATATACATATAATAAATAATAACAAAAAATGTAAAAACTATATTGAGAGAGGAGGGATGTAGAGTATCAAATATAAAGGAAAATCTAGAAGATATAGGGAATGTATAAGTAATTTAAAGCAGTAAAATTATCATTCATCAGTTTTAGCAATTGCAGTAGCTTAAAATATTCATTCTGGAATTGGAGCAGTGAATGTTGCAATTTATAACAAGTTATAAAAATGATTTGCTTTGACTGGCCAAAGAAAAGTGGTATTATAGAGTTCAGCTGGTCTTGAATGCATTAAAACTAATCACGATACCCTTGGGTCAGTATTTTCCTACCCACACCCAAAAATGAGCTTTAATTGCCTCTACGTATATTATGACAGTATTCACAATGCTCGAGACAACTATCCTCAGAGATAATTGTTCCTTGATGCCCTAAAGATGAGGAGCTGGAGTATGGTTTCATTTACAGTCATGTGCCGCATAACAATGTTGTGGTCAACAACAAACTGGATATAAGATGGTCGTACCATAAGATTATAATACTGGATTTTTACTGTACTTTTCTGTATTTACATCTGTTTAGATACACAAATACTTACCATTGTAATATAATTGCTTACAGTATTCAGGACACTAACATGCTGTACAGGTTTATAGCCTAAGAGCAATTGGCTATACCACATAGCGTATGTGTGTAGTAAGCTATACCACATAGGTTTGTATAAGTACACCCTATAACTTTCACACAGTGACCAAATCACCAAACAACACACTTCTTGGGAGGCATTCCTGTCATTAAGCAATGCATGACTGTACTACCTTATCCATCAGTTCTCAAGAAACTTAACAGGAGTAGCCAAACAGATACCCCAGTAAAGTGTTTGCTTTGATCTGTCTGCTGTAGTCTAAGCATGTTAGAAAAATGTATTCTGTTTTTTTAAGGAATTTTTCCTTAGTATGTGTCAGCCCACTCTATCGTCTCCCTTTAACAAAATCTTATTTCCAGGCTACACAATTTGTCCATTAATTGTTTCCTCCAATGGTTTCCTTTTCTAATAAAGTGATAAGTTATTTGAGGGCAAGGACCAACCATTTGTTACACTTTACACAGCTCATTCAACAAAAACCAGAATAATGAATTCTTAATGTTCTCCAAGAAATTATTGTTAGGATATAGTAGAGATGTTCTTCATTATCATCATACCCTCTTTTAAGTTCTGTAGGAAAATCTCTTTCTAGGGTTTGTTTCCAAAATAGTTTTGACAATAGAAACCAAATTTTAAACACTTTTGTTCTTTTACTTTTTAAAAAATAGTTAAAATAAAAAAGAAAGATGGGCACGCTGCCCTGTGCCTGTAATTCCAGCTACTAGGCAGGCTGAGGCAAGAGGATTGCTTGAGCCCAGGAGTTTGAGATTGCTTGAGCCTGAGAGCACCATAGCGAGACTCCATTTCCAAAAAAAAAAAAAAAAAAAAAAGAGTAACTGTTTTTCTTATGAACTGGCTTAAGTTTATTTAAAAATAAGAGAAATGAGGCCAGGCATGGTGACTACACCTGTAATCGCAGCACTTTGGGAGGCCAAGGTAGGAGGACTGCCAGAAGCCAGGAGTTTAAGACCAGCCTGAGCAATATACTAAGATGCTCTCTCTACAAAAATTAGAAAAATTAACTGGCATGGTGGCACATGCCTGTATTCCTAGCTACTAGGGAGGCTGAGACAGGAGGATCTCTTGAGCCTAGGAGTTTGAGGTTGTAGTGAGCTATGATGATGCCACTGCACTCTAGCCTGAGCAACACAGTGAGACCTCCCTCACAAAAAAAGAGGGGTAGGAGAGAGGGAGGGAGGGAGAGAGAGACAGAGAGAGAGAGACAGAGACAGAGAGAGAGATGATACATATTCTTTAATTAGTCCTTGCTACATTCCAGGTATAGTGCTAAATGCTTTACCTAAATTGACCCAATTTAATCCTGAAAATCTCTATAGGTATTGTATGTCCTATCATTTTCTCCCACTTTGCACATGAGGAAACTCAAACTTGCTGAACCTGATAAAGGTGGAAAGTGTTAAGTGTTAGAGCTGGAACTTGTACCCAAGCTGCATCATGCCAAAATCCATGTATGAAACAACTAGGCTAGGTAAATTTTATCTTAAGGATAATATCATATTAATTGTTTAACAGTTCAGATTTCCCTCGTCATATTGGGTATCACAAACACAGGTCAAGAAAACCGTATCTATTTTTGTATATTTTAGTTATGCTTCAATTAAAGGTTTATGTTTAAAAACAAAAAGTACAACTTGAAGCCAAATTTGTATCAAGTATAGAGGACTTGAATGGCAAGCATTTATGCATTACTCATATTCCTGATCGCATTTTATGCCCGTATCCTTATTATATTATATCCTTTCTTATCTGTTTTAACTTTGTTATTTTCCATCTTTTGTGTATTTATCTTTGTAGACTGAAACTTAATGCCATCAGCAAATAAAGCAGAGAATAAAAATTATGAATATATTTTATTGCAGAATCCCCAACTAGAGGTAACTTCTAAGTATGGTAGTAATTACTCATAATATTCATAAAAATCACTCACATAATTCTAGATTTTAGCAGAGGTTCTTATAATGTAAGAAAGTAAAGAACTGATTGGGTAAAATAGAAACGTGGTCACCACATTCTGTTTATTCTTTCCTCAGAACGATTCCCAAATTCTCCCTCTCCATTCTTACTGTCATTGCCGTGACTCGGGTCATTATCATCTATTTATTACCTGAGTTATTGAGATTAAATTTGAATGCTACTGAGTTTCTATTAGCAAGTTTTGAATGACCATTTCTCAAACATCAATGCAATGAGAATATTGTCACTTAAGATAACTTTCTCATTTGTATTTATATAATTCGTCCATAATTATAACTGATTTGAAATATTCCCTTTGTTCACACAGGAGTAATCAAAAAGTAATGACTAGTGAACATACTAGGGTGGACAACATTCACTGCTATACTATGGGCAGTGAGAAAATATTTTATTTTATTTTTTAGAAGCAAGGTCTTGTTCTGTCACCTAGCCGGAGTGCAGTGGCAAAGTTCACTGCAGCTTTGAACTCCTGGGCTCAAGCAATCCTCCTGCCTCAGTCTCCTGAGTAGGTAGGACTACAGATGCATGCCACCATGCCCACCTATTTTAAAATTTTTTTTGAAGACGGGGTCTTGCTACATCGCCCGGCTGTTCTCAGACTCCTGGCCTCAGCGATCTTCCTGCCTTGGCTTCCTGGAGTGCTGGCATTACAGGTGTGAGCCACTGTGCCAGGCCTGAGAAAATAGTTTCTTATCTCAAATGCCTCTAATAACAAATGATAAGAAAAACTTTTCTATCTGTATAATAAACTCCTAAGCTACCTATCAGTCTGCTCCCTCATCTACCTCATAAAAGTGCCCTTATCTTTCAACTTAGCACTCACAATTATTTGGAAAACTTTGCCCCTCATAAACATCATATGCCCTTTTTTCAAAGAGGTTTTATTATACTAGTGACTTTTTTTGCATAAACCTCAATCTTTTTCTTCTCTCAGTTAGCTTTCATGATACTACATTCTGAAAGTTCTTACTCTTTTGGTTTTGACTTTTAATTGTAAGTAATGTACACAGAAATATATATTTCTTGAAACATTTTTAAGCATTGTACATAAAATTCCCTTTCCCAACTGTCTACGAGTCTTCAGTTTAAGTTGACTGATCCTTCCTAACTCTCCTTCTCCTCATTTTAAAAATAATACTTCTACATGCCTAGCTACAGAAAATATAAACTTATGCTTCTTATATATAAACTATACATATTGTTTTGCAACTTACTTTTTTTCCCACTTATTGTTTTTGAGAGCTATTTGTGTTTACAAATATAGATCTAGTTTATTGTTTTCAAACTGTTGTACAGATGTAGACAAATTATTAACTACGATTTCACTATTTTGCTGGCCTGTTCCTCAAGGCTTCATTAAATTGTATACGGGTAAGTATATCTTTAAAGGCTCAGTTGTTGACTTTTTGCTATTTTTTTTCAAGGCTTACTTCCTCCGAAAGCCTGTCTGGCCTCTCAATGTTTTATTACCTATATTAAGAATTACTAAACCCCAGTCCCCTTGAAATGCCTGATGCCTAACCTCTTGCACTGTCTAAAACTCAATAAGTTAAAAAAAAAAAAAACTATGGAAAATGGCTTGGAGAATAGGGAATATGGAGGCAGGAAAACCTTTTAGTATGCTATAACTCTAACAGATCAAGACAAAATGCTATGGGTCTAAATAGAGACAATGATAATATGGATGAAGAAAGCAAACATATTCAAGAGACATTTCAAACAAAGAACCGATAGACTTGGTGACCAACTGGGGAACACGAGAGGAAGAGTCAAGATGACTCCAAGATATTTGGTTTGAGTAACTGGATATCTTTGATTGAGTATCATTCAATAAGCTAGGGAATATTGGAAGGGATGATCATGAGTCTGGCCTTAAAAATGTTGAACCAGAGGAGTCTGAATGACTTCAAGGTGAAGATGCGTTAGTTGGGTATATATGGGTCTGAAGAGGCAACCTGATTATAAATGGTAAATGATAAGTGAAAGCATGAGAGTGGAAGAAATTTACCTAAATTGACACAGAGTGGAAAAGGACTTAAGATAGGAAGAAATACATAAAAATGAAATTTATAACACAAACATAAATCCATTACCTACCTTCTTTTCCACCTGGGTCTCCTTCCAAGCCTCTCCATTTTTAACAATGAGCCTACCTTTGCTTAAATTTTTCCCACTCCTTTGACCTCTATATTCAGTCACTGCATAGTGCAAATGGGTAAAACCATGGAATCTGGAGCTATATTTCCTAGGATCAAAATTCTGCTCAACCACTTACTAGTTGTGTGGCCTTGAACCACAGTGCTTCAGTTTTCCCATCTATCAATACATTACTGGCCAAGTGCAGTGGCTCACGCTTGTAATCCTAGCATTCTGGGAGGCCAAGGAGGATCACTTTAGGTCAGGAGTTCGAGACCAGCTTGACCCAGAGTGAGACCCCCATCTCTACTAAAAATAGAAAAAAATTAGCCAGGCAACTACAAATAGAGAAAATTAGCCAGGCATAGTGGTGCGCACCTGTAGTCCTAGCCACTGGGGAGGCTGAGGGAGGATTGCTTGAGCCCAGGCGTTTGAGGTTGCTGTGAGCGAGGCCGATGCCACGGCACTCTAGCCTGGGCAACAGAGTGACACTGTCTCAAAAGAAAAAAGTAACGTTATGGAAAATTAAATGAGTTAATTTTTTTAAAGAGTTTAGAATAGTGTCTGATATGTGTTCTATACACATGTGTTAGGTAGATAAACAAATGAAGACTGTCAATTTTCTTTGTGAAATCCTTCATATGTGTCATTTTCTCATTCTCATTTAACACCAAATCACTTGTGGTGCCTAATATTTCATACATCATCACCTCATTAGTCTACTAAAATTTCTTTTTAAAGCATCACCAATGACCTCTTTATAAAGAAATGCAATCTTTTTTTCCCTCATTCCTCATATGCTCTGCATGAATTGATCCAGCTCCTCAAAATTCTTGATTTCTGTGTCTTCTTGGTAGCTGGAACCCTGCACTCTTACACTTGATCTCCTACCTGTGTCTCTGCTACTCTACTGACTACCACTAGCTCCAATTCCTCTTTCTGCTTTGTAAATACAACCATTACCACCTAGATTTTCATCTTTCTCAATACTTCGTTCCTAACGCCAGCTATTCCCATGGCTTAACCTTTACCTCTAGCCATAAGGTTTAGGCTCAGCTACAGATTTGCATTTCCAACTCTATGCTGGACAGATCCATGTAGCTATCCCATTAGGCCATTAATTCAACATGTCCAAAAAATGAATTTGTAATCTACACTAAGTTTATGATTTTATTTCTGATAATGGCATCACCATTTTTCAAATGCCAAATGCCTAAAACCTAAGAATTAGATTTGGTACCTCTTACTCTTTTAACATACAATTAATTATGAAGTCTTGACATAATTATCTTCAGCATACTTGCCTTCTTTCTAGTAACACTGTCATAACTGTATTTCAAGACTTCATTGCCTCTCACAAAGTTGGTTCCATTACTTCTTCAAAAGAATCTCCAGAAAGAGTTCCTAGCCTTTAGCTAAAGACTCTATAATATTCAGTTAATAGAAATTCCTTTTCTATAGGCTTTCTAGATAACAAAATGACTTTCTGCAGTGCAAATCTGACCGTATCAGTCTCCTACTCAAAATTCTTCAAAAAACTATCCATGTCCTTTAGGATTAAATCCTTCACTATCTAGATCTCAGTCTATTTTCTCAGCCTCATATCCCATCCTGTGCACAGGAGGCCTCCCCCGGTCATTTCCTCCTCTTCCCACACATGTTCAGTCATTTCTTCATTGCAACTGTTCCTTCTCCTGAAAAGCTCTTCAACACCTTATCTTCGCCAAGAAGTATAATTCAGACATCACTTTCTTTCTAAAGTATTCCCAGCATCTGCCCCTTGAACAGTTCACACACATGTGACTGATTATATACATTGCAGGAGCACTTATTTATTTATATCTGACTCCCAACCTTGACCCTGAAAATTGTAACGGTATCCTACGAATCCCCAGTGCTTGGCCTAACGCCAGTAATTATAAAAGGTGCTGTGGCCAGTGGCTGAAGCGCGGGAAACCCCAGCAAAAGGGTAAGCTAGCATTCATAGTGATTCTCGCGGATCTGACACGGAAGGCCTTGCCTTGGGCTGGCTCCCAAGGTTCATTTTCTCAGCGGCCTCAGCTCTGGCACTTCCTAGAAGTTGCTAGAGTCCGGCTTCCAAGCCAACTGCTGGGCCCTCGACTGAGATCCCAGGAGGCGGTCCCTGGGGTATCCTCAAGCTCCGGACTTAAGTTGCAGGGAAGGGAAAGGGGCGGGGCGCAGCGTGGGCCAGGCCAGGGGTTCCCCAAGTCCCCCGGGGCCTAGGCCAGCCCCTCGGCCCCCATCCCAGTGCAAGTCCCAGCCAATCCAGGGCCCCAAGGGGGCTCCATTTTGAGAGACCCCACACCCCAGCCCCGCGTTTCGGCCGCCTCTGCACTTACAGACCCAGGGGAAGGCCGCCGTCAGGATCCCGCAACGCCAGGAGCTCCGGCCCCTCGGGGCTCCGGGAAGGGGGAGGGGCAGGGAACCCGAGCCAAAGGGGGACCCAACGGAACCGGAAGGGCAGCCCTGGCCGGACAAAGACAACTTCCAGGTCCCATGGTCCTCTCCGCCAATCGGAAGGCTCGGAGGACAACGGGGCGCCGCGAGGGACTTTCCGCATTGTAGGCGGGGTGCGAACGGAATACCCGGGACTCTTCGTGCTAGCGTCTCTGCCTGCTATCCCAGGTGCTGTGGCCCTTTAGGGTTGGCGGCTTAGGGCCTGTTGCCTTCGCAAGGACCAGCTGCCCCAAGCCCCCTCCTGACCCTCTGGTTTCGAATTGGGCCTCGATGGTCAGCTGCCTGGTGGGCCTGAAGTGCGCCTCTGCTCCTCAGCCTTGGTAGGTCCATCCGGTCTAAGAATGTGGACTCGCCGCGCTAGAGTCCGGAAAGCAGAAAGCAGTGTATTTACCGCTTTGCGTTGTTTTTCTCAGGGATCTTGCCTTGGGGCTCTTCTTCCTTTATACTCATTAACAGGGCAATCTCTTGTCTTCCCATGGCTCCCGTTACTTACAACTGTGCTGACCGACCATTCACAAATTTCTCTCGCCAGCCCAGACAACTCTCCTGAGCTCCAGAGCCAGCTGCGCAGACGACATCTCCATTTGGTTGTCTTAATGTTAATATACCTTTTAATTATCTTAAGTTCATCTGTAGACCTGCTCTGCTTATCTCCTGTAGTCCTGTGTTGGTGAACGGTATCATCCATGCATTCCTCTCGACCAAACTCGAGTATCATTTTAGAACCCTTTTCCTTGCCAATCCAGTTGTTTACTGGGTCCTCCCCATTTCTTTTAGAGGGGAAGGATGTTTATTATGGTAAGAATGCATAACATTTTATTTTAATCATTTGTAGGTGTAAAGTCCAGTGGCTTTAAAATTGAAAACATTGTGTACATTAACGATGTTGTGTTTCCATCACCACTATCCCCAACTTAATTCTTTTGCATGCGGTTGTCCCGTTTTCTCAGCACCATGTGTTTAAAAAGGCCGTCCTTTTCACATTGAATGGTCTCGGCACCCTTGTTGAAAATCTATTGACTGTATATGTGAAGGTTTATTTCAGGGTCCGCTATTCTAGTACGTATGTGTACCCTTATGCTAATACCATACTGTTTTAATTACTGTAGCTTTGTGATAAGTTTTGAAGTCTTAAAGTATAAGTTCTCCAACTTTATTCTTCGTTCTCATGATTGTTTTGTCTAATCCGGGCGTTTTTCAATTCCATGTGAATTTGAGGATTGGCTTTTCCATTTCTTCGAAACAGGCTTTTGGAGTAGGGATAGTGTTGAATCTGTAGGTCACTTTGAGTAGTACTGTACTGATATCTTGACAATTTTAAGTCTTCCTGCCTGTGAACATAGAATGTCTTTCCATTTATTTAGGTGTTGATTAATTTCTTCATAATTGCTGAAAGCAATGTGTTTTTGTAGCTTTCAGCATATTTAGTTTAAATGGAATTGCTTTCTTAATTGCCTTTCATATTGTTCATTGCTGGTGTATAGAAACAACTGATTTTTGTATGTTGATCTTGTACCCTGCAACTTTGCTGAATTTGTTTATTGGCTCTAATAGCTCTCTGATAGATTCTTTGGGATTTTCTATATAAGAGATGGTGTTGTCTGTGAATAGAGATTGTTTTACCTCTTCCTTTCCAAATTGAATGCTTTTTGTTTTGTTTTTGTCTACTACCTCTGGCTAAAACTTCCAATACAATGTTGAACAGCAGCATTGAAAGTGGGCATTCTTGTCTTATTCCTGATGTTGGGAAAGCTTTTCATCTTAAACTATTGAGTATGATGTTAGCTGTGGGTTTGTCATAAATACCTTTATTATTTTGAAGAATTTTCTTTCTTTTCCTTGTTTTCTGAGAGATTTTATCATGAAAGGTCATTGGATTTTGTCAGATGCATTTTCTGCATCAATTGAGATGATCATGCGTCCCCCCTCCTTTGTTCTATTGACGTGATGTATTACATTGATTGATTTTATGTTGAACCATACTTGGGTTCTTGGAATGAATCCCACTTGTCCATGGTGAATAATTTTTTAATATGTTGTTGGATTGGATTTGTTTATGTTTTGTTGATGGTAATCGATATTGGTCTATAATATTGTTTACTTGTGATGCATTTATCTGGTGTTGGTATCAGGGTAATGCTGGCCTCATAGAATGCATTAGAAAGCTCTGCCTCTTCAATTTTGCAAGAGAGTTTGAGAAGGATTGTTGTTAATTCTTCCTTAAAAAGTTTAATAGAATTTACTGGAGAAGCCATCTCGTGCAGGACTTTTATTTGTTGGGAGATTTTGATTACTGATTCAATGTCTTTATTTGTTACAGGTCTGCTGAGATTTTCTATTTCTTCATAAAGTCAGTGTAGGTAATTTGTGTGTTTCTAGGAATTTGTCCATTTTTATCTAGATTATCTGATTTGTTGGCATATAATTGTTCACAATAGTTTTTTATAATCCTTTTGATCTCTGTATTGAGAGTAGTAATGTGTTTACTTTCATTTCTGTCTTTAGTTATTTTTGTGTTCTTCCTTTTTTCTTCATTGGACTAGCTGAAGGTTTGCCAATTTTGTTGATCTTTTCAAATAACCAACTTTTAGTTTCATTGATTTTTCTCTGTTGTTTTTCTATTCTTTATTTTGTTTATCTCTGCTCTAATTTATCTTATTTTCTTCCTTTTATTAGCTTTGGGTTTAATATACTCTTCTTTTTCTAGTTCCTTAAGGTATAAAGATAGGTTATTGATTTGAGATCTTTCTTTTTTTAAATGTGGCAACTTACAACTATAAATTTCCCTCGGGTAACTACTTTCACTCAGCCTGTAAGCTTTGATATGTTGTGTTATTTTTCTTTAGTTTCTAAGTATTTTCTAATTTTCCTTTTGCTTTCTTCTTTAACTCACTGGTTGTTTAAAAGTATGTTGTTTAATTTTCACATATTTGTGAATTTTCTAGTTTTCCTTCTATTATTTATGTCTAACTTCATCTTGTTTTCCTTGGAGAAGATACTTTGTATGATATTGATCTTGTAAAAATCTAATGAGATTTATTTTTTGGCCTAATGTATGGTCTATCCCGGCAAATATATCACATGCACTTGAGGAGAATGTGTATTCTGCTACTGTTGAATAAAATGTTCTGTTATGTCTGTTAGATCTAATTGGTATATTATGATGTTCAGTTCCTCTGTTTCCTTACTCATCTTCTGATTATTCTACCCATTATTGAAAATAGGGTGTTGTAGTCTCCAAATATTGTTGTAGAACTGTTTATTTATCTTTTTAATTCCATCCCTTTTTGCTTTATATGTTTTGAGAGTCTGTTACTTGGTGTGAAAATGTATATAATTTTTATACTATCTTGCTTTATTGAATCCTTTATTAATATATAATGTCTGTCTTTATCTCTTATACCTATTTTTAAATGTAAAGTCTGTTTTGTCTAATCTTAGTGTAACCACCACAGCTCTCTTTTGGTTACAATTTGCCTGGCATATCTTGTTTTATCCTTTTACTTTCAACCTATTTGTGTCTTTGAATCCCATATGAGTCTCTTGTAGACAGCTTTAGTTGGATCATGTTTTTTTTAATCTATCTGCCCACCTCTGTCTTTAGATGGAAGGGTTTAAGCCATTTACATTTAAAGTAATTATTGATGAGGAGGGACTTATATCTGTCATTTTGCTATTTGTGTTTTATGTGCTTTATACCTTTTTAAATCCTCATTTCCTACATGGCTGCTTTTTGTGTGTGTGTTGATTTTTTTGTCATGAAATGTTTGATTCCCCTCTCATTTCCTTTTGTGTATAATCTATAGGTATTTTCTTTGTGGTTGCCATAGGGAATTACATTTAACATCTAAAAGTTATAACAACCAACGTAACTTCAGTAGCATACAAAAACTCTGCTCATATACAGCTCTGTCCTTTTCTTTTTGTTATTGATGTCACAGACATCATCTTTTATACATTGTCCAGTAACATAGATGGATATTTTTTGTGCATTTGTCTTTTAAAACACAGAAAACAAAAAGTGGAGTTACAAACCATAATTACACTAATACTTTTATAATTGCCAATGTGTTTATCTTTACCAGAGAGCTTTATTTCTTCACATGGCTTTGAGTAACTGTTGAGTGTCCTTTTATTTCAACCTGAAGGATTCCTTTTAGCATTTCTTTTTTTTTTCTTTTACTTTTTTCAGTAGTATTTCCACTTAGCTTTAGCATTTCTTGAAGAACAGAAATGTTAGTAGTAATGAACTTTTGTTTATCAGAGAATGTCTTAATCTTCATTTCTTCCTTCCACTCCCTTTTTGTTGTTGTTGTTTTGGAGACAGAGTCTTGCTCTGTCGTCCCTGCTGGAGTGCAGTGGTATCATCATAGCTTACTACGATCTCAAACTCCTGGGCTCAAGGGATTCTCCTGCCTCAGCCTCCTGAGTAGTTGGGAGTACAGGTGCGTGCTACCACACCCGGCTAATTTTTCTATTTTTTGTAGAGACAGGGTCTCACTCTGGCTCAGGCTTTTCTTGAACTCCTGGCCTCCAGCGATCCTCCCACCTTGGCCTTCCAGAGTGCTAGGATTATAGGCGTGAACCATCACACTCAGCCTCACTCATTTTTGAAGCACAATTTTGTCAGATACAGAATTTTCCATTGACAGTTTTTTTTTTTCTTTCAGCACTTTGACTATATCAATTGACTGCCTTCTGGCCTGGAGGTTTCAGAGGACAAATTGGCTGATAATCTTATGGAGATCCCTAGTATGTGACAAGTTGCTTATCTCTTGCTGCATTCAAGATTTTTTCTTTGGCTTTCAACAGTTTAATAATAATGTGTCTGGTATAGGTTTATGAGTAGTTTCTGCTAGGAGTTTGATGATCTTCTTGAATTTGTACATTATGTCAATCATGAAATTTGGGGAGTTCTGACCATTATTTCCTGAAATATTCTTTCTGCCCCTCTCTCTTCCTTTTTGAAACTTCCACGGTTCATTGTGTCTGTCCTCTTGATGGTGTTCCATAGGTCCCTTGGGCTTTATTTACTGTTCACTTTTCTTCATGCTTTTTTTTTTTTTTCTGTTCTTCAGATGGAGTAGCAATCACAAGGAATCCATCTCTATACCTGGACAACGACTGTGTTGGCAGAAATTCTCTGAAATAACTATTTTGGAACCCTGGAGTCTATTTGAATGCTTGCATCTTCCAAGGGAGAGCTTGGCTGGTAAAGTGAGGTTAATTTCAGTCAATGTTAGCCTTTAGTGTGATAGCAGCTACTGATTCATAGTCCCCCTAACCCTGTGGAAGGCAGCTGTGACCACATTCATGGTGTGGCTTGCTGGAGCCAGAGTAGGCAATAGGAACTTTGTCCTCCAAATACTGGCTATCTATGTTCTGATTGCTAATTGCTGCTTTTGATCACTGAGGTGCAGGCACAGAGGCTGGCCACCCTTGTTTTCAACCCCCACCAGCTGAACTGGCTTCCAGGGGTTTTAAAGGAACAGCACCCATTTTGTTTATTTCCTTATTACCCCATTTGGAAGTGAGACATTAAGGATTAGGATGTCCAAAAGCAACCACTTAGACAGGAAAGTAGAAAGCTACCTGTATATAACCAGGGAAAGATGGAGGCTCAGAAAAAATGTGAGAAGACCTTAAGCTATCACTTTAGGCTGATTCTGATCTCTAGCACAGAGCCAATTTAAGAAAACAGCAAACCTAGGGGCAGAAGGAGAATCTAATTTTTAGAGTCACCACAGTATAAGATTCAAATGTTCAGTTTTCTTTTTTTTCTTTGTTAGTTTTTTTTTTATTTCAGCATATTATAGGGGTACAAATGTTAAGGTTACATATATTGCCCTTGTCCCCCCTGCCCCCTTGAGTCAAAGCTTCAAGCATGACCATCCCCCAGACGGTGCACATCGCACTTATTTTGTGTGTATATACCCATCCCCTTCTCCCCCCTCCCGTCTGCCCCACACCCGATAAATGTTGTTCCTATATGTCCACTTAGGTGTGGATCAGTGAAACCAATTTGCTGGTGAGTACATGTGGTGCTTGTTTATCCATTCTTGGGATACTTCACTTAGTAGAATGGGTTTCAGCTCTATCCAGGAAAATACAAGAGGTGCTATATCCCCATTGTTTCTTATAGCTGAGTAGTACTCCATGGTATACATATACCGCATTTTATTAATCCACTCATGTATTGATGGGCACTTGGGTTGTTTCCACAACTTTGCAATTGTGAATTGTGGTGCTATAAACATTTGAGTGCAAGTGTCTTTTTTATATAGTGTCTTTTGTTCTTTTGGGTAGATTCCCAGTAATTGGATTGCTGGATCAAATGGTAGATCTACTTGTATCGCTTTAAGGTATCTCCATATTGCTTTGTTAAGGAGTTTCTTAAACTCAAAAGAAACAGGTAGCCATTTAAGTTTTTGAAGAAGGGATTTAAATTTTTTATAATATAAGATGGAGCTGCCAAGGATGACTTCATCAACCTGGTTTGTGTTACTGGAAGCTAGCAGTCCTCTTTACTAAATAGGGAACAATGGACAGAGTCCAGATGCTGGGAGAGTGAGGGAAGGAAAATCATGCATTCAATTTTGGCCATGTTCAGTTTGAGATGTCTTTGAGATACCCAGGAGGAGATGTAAAGTAGGCAGTTTGTTAAACAAATTTGAAACTCAGAAGAGTGTTATGGCCTAGAGATATAATTGTATGAATAAGCTGTGATTGAAACTGTGAGCATGTATGGGATCACTTGGAGAGAAAATATCAGGTGAGAAAAGAAGAAAGAGCTGAGGAACAATCTTAGAGGAAGGTCAATGTTTCGTGGCTTGAAGGAGAATGAGCATGCCAATAGAGTAGGGCAGAGAGGCAAAGAAATAAGAGGAAAACTAAGAGAAATTTGTCTTGAAGCCAAGTGAAAAGAAAGTATCCATGATGTCAACATTCATGAGAGACTACAGAAGGGATAATAGGTCATGACTCTATTTTTTTTACAAGCAATAAACAAATGGTTTTTATTGACTCTGGTAATAGTAATGCTGGCATTAATCTGACTTCATGCAAGCCTTGATGAGACAATGCCACTAAGGACCATACATCTCCCTGCTCTGCCTTCTGTGGCACTGGCCCTATCTTCATCTATGATTGATTGGATGGGGATGAGTGATAATATTAAAGATGGAGCTCAGGATCCAGCCTATGCAACTGATTATATATTGACATTACTAACCAAGATGAATAATACGAGGAAATGCAGTTTTGGTGGGAAAATTTTAGTATATTTATGGGCATGTTGAGTGTGAGAGATATGGGAACATCCAAGTTGAGAGGTTGAGAAGGCAGATAGAGTTAAACAAAGTGGTACATGAAGTTATGAAAGTAATGGAATTGCCTATAAAGACATATGAAGAAAGTGAAGTGAAGAGGACCTAGTACCTAGCATTGAGAGACTCCAGCATTTAAGGATTGGCTACAGATGAAACAGCCAAAAAATAAGAGCCAAAAATAGCAGTAAGGAGGAAGCAAATGCACAAGAATGGGATGTCTTTTGAAGCCAAAGGAAGAAGAGCTTCCAAGAAAGAGGTAATGGTCAACCTTGTCAAATATTTTTGAGAATCAAATAAAATGAGAATGAGTAAAATGAGAAAAAAACATGCATTTTAATCAGCAACTAAGGATATTGATTATATTATCAGGAGCTATTTCACCAATATACCAGGGCCAAGGCAGATGTAGGAGAATTAAGTCAGATTGCAGTGAACTAAGGAGAGAATGGGGAAAACAAGAACTGAGGAGGGGTAGATTGTCAATATAGACAACTCTTCAAAAAAGAATTAATTATTAAAAAAAGAGATAGAGCAATAGCTAAAGGAAAAAGTGGGATACAGTGAGGTGATTTAATCTGATGAAAAATACCTGGGCATCATAAATGAAGATAGAAATAACCCAAAAGAGAGGGTTAACCAAAGGTATATAAAATAAAAAGGGTGTACAGAAATGGGAAGGGATGAAATTCAGAGCACAGGTTTTACAAGGTGGATACAAGGTATGAGACAAGAAGATTATTAAATATGAGAGTTTATTAAAATAATGGCTGATAAAAGCTAAGTTGAATAGGAAAGATGTGAGAATAAGATTGGGTTAATGGGCAACAAGTAAAAAGAAGTGCCAATGTGAAGACCAAATGAGATTATCAACAGCTATGGTTAGTGTAATTGAACACTATCTAAATAATGTTCTGTTATAACACAGCAATATGCCAAATCTGGTACACAATGCAGAAATTTTCAAGATTACTATGAGATTAGAAGTCTTCCCAAGGTTACTAGAGGAACACATCATCTTCCTACACAGCCATGATACTTCTGTGTGGCCCTATTCTAGTTCTCTCACTACATCCTTTTGTGGATTACTTGTGTGCCTATCTAGGTAAGTTTAGATTATGAGCCCCTAGAGTAATTTTTTCTATTCTCTCTTTTAGCCTATCAGAGTGCTTTAAATATAATACTCAGTATGTTCAATGGATTGAGGTAAAAATTCCCATTTGACACCTTAGTGACTACTATATTTGTATCTCTGAGGTTGATCTTCAACTCCCGGATAGTAGCAATAGCATAAATTAGCTTCCATTCCATCTTTTGGGTTGAGATGTGATGTCTCCAGGATATGAAGATTTAGAAGTAGTGCGGTATGGTCCCCTCATCCAAACCAACTTTCTCAATATATTTACAGTGGGCTGTTCCAGCCTTTTATGCCCCTAAGCCAAATTTAAATCACTGGAAATGAATTTGAAAATTATTCTATAGCATTAACATATATCCCTCATTTAAAATATTATCTATTAAACAAAAAGGAATATATTGAACAAAAGTAGCATTATCCCAATATTCTTCTTCTTTTTATGTTTCCTTCATGTTATTTTAAGCTTTCATTTACATCTAATACATTTTATTATTTAAACATAGTATACATAAAATAGTATATATCTTATTTCACTTTTTATTATGTCATAAAATTATTCCATATAGATATATAATCTTTATATTTATCATTTTTAATGACTATACAAAATGTCACTGGGTTGATGCATTATAATTTGCTCAGCCATTCACCTTTTGTTTGACATTTAGTTTATTTCATTTTTTTTCTTCATTACAATAGTTTAATGAGTATCTTTGGGAATATAGTTCTTATTTCTTGTTGTATTGTTTCCTTAGGATACATACCTATGAATGGGACTACCAGATCAAAAGATAAAGACATTCACAGACATTCAAAAAAAGGTTGTATAATGCCACAATATCTGTGCTTCAGATTCATCTAATCTTTGCCAGCATCATAATTAATTTTTGTTAATTTAATATATGTAAAATGGCACCTCTTTTAATTTACTTGGGCCAAGGCAGGAGTTACTTCAGATTCATGTGAATAATCCTCTAAAATTTGAGTACTATAATTGGCCCATTTATATTTTGAGAAATATCAATTATGTTTTATCAATTATTTTGAGTTACTTTTTAGAAAAATCAATATTTTGTAATTTTATCTATTTATTTTTCACAGTCCAGGCATTCCTGATTATTTTAGTTCAGTTATTTTTATTACATATAACTCTATATAAAATATATAACTAAACAAAGTTATATCATATCAAATCTTTACCTGCAGCTATATTTCAGAATATATTATTGGCTTAGGTTATGGGTATTGAGCTCACATGAAACTTGATTTGAAGTTAAACTCTACCACTCTAACTGTTCTCCTGGTTACTTAAAACTCTGGGTTTCCTCATCTGGGAATAAGAATAACAGCAGTATATCAGTTGTGTGGAAATTAAACACAAAATATTTAAACATGTGCTTAACAAAGTTTAGCTATTCACTGATTTATATTATCAGCCAAGTCAGGATAACTGATTTATTTTGTTTTATTTTATTTTATTTTAACTTTTACATCCTCTTGTAGATTCACCAAGTTTTTGAATTGATAGTATTTGTATGGTTTCATAGCAGGAATAAAATATAGAATGGTAAAATCTTTAGTAAGAATACTGACCAAATATATTTCCATATGGAGTTGATTTAGCTCAAAGTCCTGGAAGAGTTGAGGTTATTGCTAACAGGTATCCTTGATATACCATAACTCCAACTATTCCTATATTATATAATAAAGCAGAATCTCACTTCATCCAACGGTTTACATCTGCTGTTTAATTTCATTGGCTGAATATGTCTTCTGTTTCTTGTACTGTTATTTAGGGCCATATTTTGATGTGTTGTTTATTTTAACTTTGTTGGGATTATCCTTATATATAGAGAGAAAATTAGCTTATATCTATATAATAGTATCTCCTCTTTGCATTCTGTAATTCTTTATATTCATCATGATACCAAGCATATTTTCTTACATATAATCATATTCTAGCAATAAAATACATATTAATATAGCACTTCACAATTTCAAAAGGCATTTTACCATCATTCATTTTCTCTTTGACTAAAGATTATTGCCTGACTCGAGTCATACACATATGAGTGTCATAATATAGTGATCAATTGCCATGCTGCTTTCTTTTTTCTTCAAGTAAAATGATTTTAATAGCTGATATTTTATGCCGTATTTATAATTTTTGAAATACACTAACTCTCACATTTGAAAAAAACATGTTTTTATATTGTACTCAAACATGTGAGGAATAGAAGCAGATATTAATTTAAGTATCCTTAATTAATTGATGAGAAAAATATGATTCCAAAGCATCAAATAACATTCTGTGTGATTTTATGAACATAAGATGAACATAAGATGAAATAACATAAGATGAACATAAGATGTTCATAAGATTTTATGAACATAAGATGAAAATAACTGTGTGATTTTATGAACATAAGCCCTAGTTCTAGGGCTAGAACTCAGATCTAACCATAAGATCTCTTCTAACCATTTATTAGTATCATTCCCTGCTTTGGCATAAATATTAATAACAAGAGAGAGTCACCCTGGTTTTGGAGGATTAAAAGAAAATAGATAATTCTGTTGAGAAATATGCCAAAGAACTTTATCTAAAATAATAAATAAAAAAGAAGAACCTGAGAATTTATGTTTTTAATATTTAATTATTCCATATATCCGTTTTTTTTTTTTTTTTGAGAGTGAGAAAGAATAAGACCGATGGAAAAAAACAAGAAAATGTTTCTAGGAGGAAAAAAACAAAGCCCACTAGTCTCTCTATCATTCTAACTCTAGCACATATCACTAAATGCTTGGTCCATAGAAATAGAGAGCCCACAGAAAAGGAGCCAGAGGACATCATAGACATAGCAAATTTAGAACAAGCCTAGTTAACTTTATAAGGTTAAGGATTATTGATCATTCTGGAGAATAAGAAAGTTTAGGAATGAAAAGCAGTGAATGAACTGATTGATGGTCACAGCCAGAGCTACCCTGTATCAATTTCAGAGTCAAACTGCTATCTGTCACACTGGTAAGGTTGATAGAGTTTTCATCTCTATTGTTGCTGTAAGTTTAGTGAGGACCCTGACATGTACTGGGAACATTTAAGTGCCTTATAAATGATGAGACTCTCTTTTTAAAATTAAGCTTTTACTTAATTTTGCTTTAAAACACATAGGGCCCAATTTAGGGTCATGCGTTGTCATTCCCTTTTGTCTGACAAACTTTTCTTTGTTCCATCACCCATCTTACAAAAGGTGCTGGTTGTTAGGCAGCTGAGTAGAATGTGGATAGCCATCTAAAGATATTGGATAGAGTTAGGATGATAGAGAGTTCTATATTTTTTTCCTCAAAGGAAAATAACTAATACCGAATAATAAAATTTAAAAATACAATCTATCAATTTCTTCTGTTTTTTTATTATTTTGGATAAGTTCCTTAGCATGTTTGTCATAAAAATTGTCCATTTTCTTGTATTTCACTATCATATTTGAAGGGCAGCACATTACTTGGTCTTATTGGGGCATGTCAGGATGCATTATCTTTCAGCATGTACCAGTCAATGTCAACTGTCAAATGGTATGTAGTAGAAGTAACTAGTAAGTTACTTTGTTGATAGCACGACTCCAGGGTACCTTTCTCTTTAATTTACCCAACTCAGTTGTTGAGTTGTTACAAAGGTGCTCTGGATATATGGGCTGTTAAGTAGAGAGTCCTGGTCCTACTCTGCTCAAGTAATGCTTTTGGATTTCGGTTCTGAGTCCAGTGTATGTCCAAATTCTGTATGTGCAGAATTTCCTGGAACGTGTTCCATGGACCTCCTGAATCAGAAACACCTGTATCTTTGTTTGAAAAGCAGATCCTTAAATCCATCCCAGACATATTGAAACAAAATCTCTGGGGCTGTATCCCAGGAACCTGGCCTCCATTTTCATCTCTCTAGCTGTCTTTTGGTCCCTATGCTCCAGTTTCTTTTAGTCTCTGATTCGTGACAAGTATTTCTCCACAAGAAGGCCACGTGCAGTTCTTCCTCTGCCAGGATCTCTCATTTTCCAGCTTTCTCAAAAATGGTGCTCATTCAGGTCTCAATTTAAGTGTCATCTCCGTGGAACAGACTTCACTGACTACCCAAGCTAAAGTAAACTCCCATCCTCACCATGATATTTTCTCTCCTATTAATGTGTTTTATTTTGGTCAAAGTATTTAGCATTGTCTGATATTATTTATTTATTTATAACATTTAGTGTCCATCTCTTTTTAATAAAATTGAAACTCTACTAGCACAGGAACTTTACTTTGTTCACTTCTATGTATTTGCAAAAAGTGCTACAATAAATACTTGTGGAATAAATAATTGAATTTTTAAACAAAAAAATCAGGTGATTTTTACATACCCTCAAATTTGGCACTACAGGACCAGAGGATGTCTCAAGACTAGCATATGTTTCTCAGTTAAAAACAAAACAATGTGATAGCTCAGTTGATTTCAGTTCTTCTGGATAAGCAGGTCTCCTCAGAGGCAAATCACAACTAACTGAAACCTCCAAGAGTACTCAGGTATATTGAGAAACCCTGTGGCAGTTTGAAAGTTCACTGAGCTGGGATCAGGACCTTGGCTTTGGGTCCTGTTTCTGCTGGTTTATTATCTGTCATTGTTGGACCAAACAACCAAAGATTGTAAACTTTAGGGATTTCACTGAGATGCTTTACCTCTAAGGGCCTACATTTCTGCATATTTGTAATGAGGAAATGAGACCAGATTAATGTTTCCCATACTATTTCCCATACTGGGTTCTACAAAATGCTAATTCATTGAGACTTAAATATTGGCTCCCTAAAAATAATGCAAGAAACTTCAAAAGCTTATATGGTCAAAAAATACAGGCAATTCAAATTACTATGTCTCTCTATTGGAGATTCACAGTACATACTTGCAGTATTAAAATACTGAAAATCCTCTAGGACATAAATCTGTTCACACTTATTTAACCTAGCAGTTAT
The DNA here is from genome assembly GCA_963574885.1 of Lepilemur ruficaudatus. Taxonomy (NCBI): domain Eukaryota; kingdom Metazoa; phylum Chordata; class Mammalia; order Primates; family Lepilemuridae; genus Lepilemur; species Lepilemur ruficaudatus. The sequence continues at coordinate 88,478 of CAUYRT010096632.1, forward strand.
CTAACTTATTTGATCATGGCATTCTTTTTATCCTTCAACAACTATGACCTACTATTCCACAAAATTCACTGTGAGAAGTGCTGAACTACATGATCTCAAAGCTCCCTTTTGGTTCTGGTGGTCCAAAAATTGTCTAATATCATACTCTAAGGATGCCTTCCATCTACTCTAGAAGTTCTGCAATCCCCCTGGGGCTGGCTTCACAGCTGCAATGAGAGAGAACTATCATGATTTGAACCTTTTTGCTTTTCATATTGAAATTACTTGTCAGCAGCCCCAGGACTTGGAGACATTTGGTATGAGATTAGCCCTTTTCTATTAGGGCATGTACCTAACACCTTCCCACTCCATCCCAGCAAGTCCTGAGTCTCACACGCTATGCAAAGATTAAGGTGTTCAGGCTAAAATCCTGGCAGCAGGAACACATTCTTGTGCCAAGTGATAAATTAACAGAGAGCCTTTTGTTTTTGTCTATAGAAAATATGCGTTGAAAAAACAAAACAAAGAGCTTAAACAGCTTCCCTTTGACCATCACTGATACAATATTGCCATGCTTCAGGTGACTTAAATGATTCTGCTCAAGAAAATTCAGGTAGCCCTCAAGTCATACATTTGGTAATAAAATACTTTTAAGAAAGAAACTCTTAAGATCTGTTGTGTGTTGAATTATGTCCCCTCAAGATTTCGTATGTTGAAATTCTAATCCCCTGTATTTCAAAATGTGACCTTATTTGAAAATAGGGTCATTGTAGATGTAATTAGCTAGACTGAGATGAGGTCATATGAGAGTAGGGCAGACTTCTAATCCAATATGACTGGTGTCCTTATAAAAAGGACAAATTTAGAGACCAAAACTGGCATGTAAAAGGGAAGATGATGTGAAGCAATACAGGGAGAAGATGGCCAAGAAGGAAACAACCCTGCCCGCCGACACCTTAATTTTAGACTTCTAACCTCCACAAACGTGAGACAAATTTCAGTTCTTTAGGCCACCCAGTCTGTGGTGCTTGTTTCAGCAGCCCTAGAAAACTAATACTGGGTCTAAATGCTGGAATCAGGTCTTCCTGACTACATCCTGTATAGACACATATACAATTTCCAGACAAATTTCTCCTTCCAGACTAACGAATGTTTGAGTGATTCTGGGTCATGACAGAGCAGGACAGCCAGCAATCTTCCTCAGACCACTTTCTTTCGTTCTTGTTCTCTGGAACGGATGGTTTACCTCAAGTCTTGGGGTAAACTTCCTAATGACATTTTGGTGAACCTTCCTTTACTGTTCTAGTATATTTTGCTTCAGCCATAATAAGCAAAGATTGGAAGAAATTACAAATATTTGGAAAGATAAAAGGCAATGAAATTACTTTGAAACCCACTTTGTACAGCCTCATAAGGTTGACCAGATAACATTTTCAGCAAAACTGCCTAATTTTTTAAAGTGGATGTTAGAAGCAGGTAATATAGAAAATTGAAGTGAATCTTCCCTGAAATTACTGCTGCCATTACCACTGTTCTTTGAGGACTAGCCTAATGCAATTTATACCTCTTCAGCCTAACACTAAGAGGCCAGAGCTTTAAAATGGCACTTGTAACAATGGGAAAAGTCAAATTGCTCTTGTCACTAATTAGTTCACATGTTACTTCAAATTGACTTTGGCTCTGTTATTAAATCAAGAAATCCAAATCTGAAGAAATCAACTGTGAGAATTGCTGTCAACAGGGAAAATCAGATCACCGTTTATATCATGCAGTTAGACAAGAATTTCAGTGCTCCCATTTAACTTACAGTTAGCACTACTCTCAATATAAGAGCATTGACAAAAATGTGGAAATAATTTAATTATAATATGAAAAACATCAAGACTTGAATCCAAAAGTTGGTGAAGATTTCCACCACTTTTTTTGTTTTCTCTGTTTATAGCTCCTTTCTATCTCTGTTAAACCAGCTTACCTTAGTGGAATAATGCCATCATCTACAATAACATGATTGTCACCATTAACTTCTTTTTCACCAATAAAACCGTCACTCAGTGCTCTCTTAAAGTTGTGGAAAGGGCAATGTGTAGATGCAACTCTGCTCTATTTATAATTATATTGAGAATTATATTCTCAATAATATTGAGAATTATTTATAATTGTATTGAGAATATGCCATACTGTGATTCAGTTGAAGTTAGCAAATGACTTAATTCTTTTGGGCCTTTTTCAGGAAGGGAGGTCTCACTTCCTAATTCTCACTTGCACTGAGAATTAATGAAACTGTCAATTGCAGTCATGATTTTACTATCAAATACTCCAAATGCTTTTCCTTATCCATGCCAATATTTTAAAGTGTAACTCTGGTCATATGACTCAAGCAATAAGGAGGTCTCACTTCCTAATTCTCACTTGCATTGAGAATTATGACTTTACTGCCAAATATTCCACATGCCTTTTCTTATCAATGTCAATATTTTAAGGTGTAGTTTTATTTTATTAAAACCTATAGTTTCTACTCAGGTCATATGACTCAAGCAATAATATAGACGTATAGCTACATTTTGAGAAAGCTCACATTTTTTTGCCACCCAAAGTAAAAAGATACTCAATTACTGAATATGCTCCCTTTTAAAATATAGCTTTATATACTTGAGTACATTTCTTATTTCATTTCCAGATCTATCAGAGATTTGGGGACATAATCACCCAAGGAAACAGGAACAAGTCCATAAAATACAATCTGTCTATAATCTGATAGCCCTAGTCAGGGGACTGGAACCTAATGACATTTTACTCCTCTCTGTGAGAGTAGAATCATAACAAACAGCTGATCCTAGTTTAAATGCTCTTTCTTTGTATGAATTCAGGTTCTGTGAGAGTTGGAGACAAGCTCATTCTAGCCAGACAGATGAAGGTATAAACGTTTTTATTCTTTCTTCTACCGTGTTCATGTCATCACCAGTCCTTTACAATAATTTGTTGTAGGATTTTTAGGGCTTCCTGTAGCCTCTATTTTTGTCCATTTCAGGATGAATGGAGAAAAAAGTAGATTGCTGAGACCTTAACTGGAAGAACCAGCGTGCAAGGGCCTTGCCTTTTTAGTATAAGGCTGCTTATCATGACTTCCAAGGAATACTAATATTTATCCCGGTAATTATTAATAATGCTTCCTAGTTGCACAGCTATCCAGGCAGAAGTTGCCTCCCTCTACTTCTTTTGCTCCTTGCTCAACTTTCCTGAATTCCCTACACAAATAGTTCTGTTTTGAAACTTTATCTCTGGATAATTTTTATTTAGTACTTCTTTCAATTGAACTGATCGATCTTACTTTAATTTTCCTATTAAGTGAACGCTTCTTTGTTTTCTTGTCTTTCAGTACCATTGTTTTCTCCCGAACACTTTATCAACCTCCCTGCCATCCCTATTTACCATCCTTGTGATATTATTTAATCACCTCTCAATCTTGTTTTCTCTCTCTCTATTTCTGTTGCCCAATTCACTTATGTTCTTCACGTGTGGAATGATGAAGAAAAGATAAGGCAAGAGAGACCAACTAGCAGATTGGCAATAATCTTCATGAGGTGGTTCTTAATTTGGTGAATTCACCAGGCTTTGGCTCAGCTACTTCATTCTGTCTCATCTCTCACAGGTTGTCACTCATTAACTAAGCCCACAGAGCTTGAAATATAAGGCAACTCTTATCTTAGAATGCGGAACCCAACAGACCCCCCAACTGATGTAACAGTATCAGCATGGCTTATACATTTCTTACCTTCAGAAAAATCTGCATGGAAAATCACATGCTCACACTCAAAGCAACCCAAGTCAGTTCTTCTTAAGAAATGATCCTCACAGCTGAGAAAGCCTGAAAAACTCTTGTCACTATAAAGATGACTTTAACAACAGGATCATAATACTTCAAATCTGTTGCCAAAATTTGCTCTTGAATGAGACAGCACTTGAATGAGAAAAGTTAGGGTTTATTTTTCTCTCTGATGTTTCTTTTTCTATATTTGTCCAAGCAGCCTCCCTTAGGATTAACATATTCTTTTTTTAATTATAGTGATACACTGAGTCAAGGTATATTCCATTCTGAGAGTCTTCTGTAATGTTAAAATGACTTCGCATATGTCTGATCTCACATACTATAATGGTTAGATTGTGTTCAGCCAAAAGTAACAGAAACTCCCTTTCACAGTGGCTTAAAATAAAAGGACATTCATTAAAAGGAAGTTTGAGAGTTTGCAGTCTCAGGGCAGGTGCAGCAAGTAGCTCAATTATGTCATCAAAGACCTTTTCCTCCCACTCTTCCTTTCCCCCCGCACTTAGTGTTTTGCCTTTGGAGCTCATGACTCCATGGCTTCATGTCCTCATAGAACAGTATGCAAACCAATAAAGGAGGGAAGGGGCAAAAGAGCTCTCTTATCTTGGAGCACGCTCTTATCAGAACCATTCCTGTACCCCACCTTGCCTAAGCTCTTCTTCCCTCTTTACTTCTCTTTGGGCATACTTGGGTCACTAGCTCACTTACAGACAAATTGTTGTTGGTACAGAAGAACAGAATTGGCATACTAGCTTACATAATCATGATCCATCTTCAGCAGCTGGGCACACTACCCTGGGTGGGGATGGAAGACAGGATTCTCTTAGCAAGCAAGAAGTGGGAATGGTTGTTAGATAACCAACAATGACTGTCATGCCATACTGCATTGGATAATTATATAATTATACTCTAAGGGAAAGGTGACTTCCTTTATTTTCAAGTGCTTAGGATACTAGGCAACATCACAATTTTCTCCATGTACTGCTTACGTTGCCTGTCTCTATTTCATACAAACTCTGTCTGTTGAGTATTTTCTTGGCTCACTGAATCTGGGTGAAAATATTTTAAAAATGAATACATCAATAGTAATTTTATAAAAATATGTATTGTCTTTGATGCAAACATATTTAAGATTACAACTGGTTTGAAAATTTTTGCAAACAAGCATGCAAATTTTTATATGACTGGCATAACAATTCCAGTAACAATGTTCTATCTCCTTAAGGTTTTATTTTTCAGAAGACCTTAATCTATTTTGAATATTATTTGATGCAGCCAGTATCCTGAAAATTGTTTATTGGCAACTTGATTATTCCATAATTATAATGACAGTTCAAGCAGTATGTGCCTTCTCGAGATAATGTCATTATAATTTAAAGGGAAAATTAGTAAACAACTCACAGCTGTTTTGGTATGAAATGTGCATTTGTAGTTATGAATATTCATAATATTTTATCTTAATAAAATATATTAATTTTGTTTTTTTAAAGAAAAATTGTAGTGGATATTAGAATCTAAGAATACTTTTAAATTTTTGCTTTATATCCTTATTAAAATATTTTTCTAAGCACATTTTTAATAGACTTTATTTTTTAGAGTATTTTTAGATTCTCAACAAAACTGAGCAGAAAGTATAGAGATTTCCCATATACCTCTTGCCCCCACACATGCGTAGCTTCTCCCATTAACAATATTTCCCATTGGAGTTATATGCTTATTACAATTGTTGAACCTATATTGGCACATCCCATCATTATCACTCAAAGTTCATAGTTTACATTAGGGTTCACTCCTAGTGTTGTGCATTCTATGTATAATGATATCTATCCAGTGTTGCAGTATATCATACAGAGTAGCTTCGTTGTTCTAAAAATCCTATGTGGTCCACCTATTCATCCCTTCCTCCTCCCTATACATTGATTTTTGAAATGGCAAAAAACCTCAATAATTGATACAATCTCATAGAAAATAACTTTAAAGTCAATAAAAATATATTGTCTATATGACATATGTATTTTAAAAATTGTATGTGGTTCACTATCTCACATTTAACATGAATGTATTGAATGTTAAAACATTGTGTGACAAATTTTATATTAATAATTGATTGAAAACCCATAGAGCAGGGCTGTCAAATCAAACTTTCTGTGATGAGAGAAATGTTCTATATCTGCCCTGTTGAATATAACATTATTAGCCACATGTGGTTAACATAGCTGGGGAATTGATTTCTTAATTTTATTAAATTTTAATTAATTTGAACTTAAATAGCCACATCAGACTCATGCTACTGTATTAGATATCACAGATCTAGAAGGAATTATTAAGTAGAAAGAAGAAAACTTTTTCTTTCATAGGCCCTGGACACTCTTTCTTAGAGTATGGAGATGGTCACTAGTACAATGGTCTGCAAACGTCAGAATACAGAATTACCTGGAGAGTTTTACATGAAGATACTCAACATCAGCGATGCTTGATCAGGAGTTTTTGAGTAAAACTCATGACTAGGTGATTTTGATACTAGGGGTTTGAGAGCCACATTTTGAGAAACATTGTCTTAATGTCTATCTATATCCTTTCCTTTGCCTGTTCATAAGGAGCAGCATTAAGAGATGACCTCACTTGAATAATGACTTCCAAATAATTTTGCCTTTTGCTCACAATGCGTAGTAAGAAATAAATTTATTGTTACCAGTGCACACACACACACCCCTATGTGTGCTGGTCATAAATATATATACATATTTTTATATGACTCTGATCTTTTAAATTATATTTTGCTTTTTTCATTTTTAAAAAATCTGGTAGTGACCCACTAAATTGATTTATGACTCAACAATGTGTCATGTTTCAATTGAAAAACACCATGATTCAGGCCCTGAAGCTGCACATAAGACCTTGGGGCAGAGGCATAGAGAGAGGAGGAAGAGGAGGAAGTTTTTTTTGCCCTACTCTACAGTAAGATATGGGAACCTCCCCACCCTCATGCCTAAGAAATTTCTGATTTAACAAATGCACCAGTGGCTTTTTTTTTCTTTTAAGTGATTCAACAATAAACTGCATATTTATGGTCTAACTGCCATAAAAATCAAACATAAATGTCCCATGAAAGGATTATTTTTATAAGTAAAATTGGGTTATCTTTTTTAAGTATGATGTTGAATTTGTCCAAAAACAGATAGTGTGGTGACTTTTTATACTGAACAGTAAATGAGTAGTTTTAATGCACTCTCAGGATAGGTAATGTTAGTTTTTAATGTATTCTTTCATTTTTATAGACTCAGAAAAGATAAGTCTATATTAAGATTACACATGTAGTCTATAATTCTGTTCATTGTATGAACCTAAATATTTATTATAGACCCATATGCCAAATAATATAGCAATATTTGTGCTTATTTTTTAAAAAAATTACCTGGAGGAGGTTTTTGTTTACAGCAACCTTTGTCTATTTTTTCTCCTATTGGAATGTATCTTAATTTTATCATTGTGGGTTATGAATCTGAAGCAATTAAAATTAATGAATGTGTGGCATAATCATGTAAGAGGCTATTTAATCCCTTGGGGATAAATGATTCTTCATTATCATTTATTATCTTCCTGTTTCTTGTCAAAATATATAAATAAAAAGGAGAAGGACACCTTACAGAGATTTTAATTATTTTTTATGCCATCAAGACACAGTTTAATACTCTTAGAATGAGTGGCCTATACACAGTCGAAATCCCATATTCAGTGATATAACATTTTCATAGAAATAACTTAAATGTGTCATGGAATCATGTAAGCCACCTTAAAGATCAATGCCTCGTTGGTTTATTTATATGTGGCCAAGGCAATTCACCAATTTAGTTTTTCATGTTGCTACTTATGGTTTGTGAAAGATCTACCACGTGTGCACTAAATGGTCCGTTCTGTGTTAACTATATTTGTGGCATAATCTCAGCTTGAATGGCTTAAATTTGGACATATGATTCACTTTCCTTATTGCACAGCACACACAAGTTATCATAGCATAAAATAATTAGAGCTACTAGCTTTTAGGTCAAATGTTAAGAATGATTGTGTGTGTTTCTGTGTCCCTAAGAATGCTATGGTAACTTTTGGTCAGTAGATGGAGTTGCAGGTCCCAGACATGTTTATTTTGTTTTGGATGGATACTTGGCTTTATTCGAAAGAAAACATAGACAAACAAATAGATGGATGTATATAGTTCAGGGCCCAGCTAAGATCAGGTAAGTTTTTTCATTCAGTAATTTAATAATGAAATATATATATCTGTATATATATATACCTGTATGTAGGTGTGTATATATTTATACTGTGTACATGTGTGTTTATATGTGTATATATATGTGTGTGTATATGTGTATCTATATGTATACACACACATATAGTCACTAGCAAGCCAATTTAAGTTAAATACACTTTTGTCTCATGCTATTGTAGCTAAATATTCCATCAATGTAAGTGGATTGCCATAAAAGCTTCTGAATGTTTATCTTTACAGAAAAATTTTTTAAAATAATTATGAAATAAAAAAATTAATGAGATTCATATTTCACTTAAAAATTGAGAAATACTTAGATAATGTATTGGTAAGTATTTCTTAGTGAGATTTTCTTTTGTGTGAAAATGTTCATTTTAACCTTGAAAAAAGCAAAAAAAAAAAAAAAGACTAATTAGTAATGCATTAGCTCTATTTTAAAACCCATTAAAATTTAGTTCTGTATCTTACATCTGATGGAAAAAATTTGAGCTCATGTGTGATTCATTTCTCTCTTACAGTGAAACATTTTGTTTAACAAAGATCCAGGCAAAATAAGGTGACAGCATTTGTCCTCTATTTCTCTCTACCAGCATCTAATTCCTTGGCTTTAGGTTAGAATTAGGCACATGTGCTTTGCCTGAAGGGGTCTGATATTTTTGTTTTTAAAATTCTGAACAGTTTTTGGAACATCATGAGCACTTTACAAATGTCAAATAATTACAGTACTACAAAGGAGATGGCTAGACCAACAACAACAGCTTTTCAGAGGAGATGTTTGAAATTTTGCCCTTGCAAAAAGGAAACATAAGGAGAGGGAAGAAAGCTAATAGAGTTAGGCACTAAACCTTCAATGACTAGCAAATATAAAAATACATTGATTTTCAGTGTAAGTTTCTCTTTGTATTTGTCTCCCATTCTCTCCATGCTTATTTTTGTGGATTTTCTTGGGCAAAAGAATTTATGTTTCCTGCTCCTACTTTTTTTAAAAATTATCTAGCAGCTAGCCTAAGGTTTGCAATGTTTGCTTGCGATGATAGAAATTGACTAGAACTGGCTGAAACTAAGAGGAGGTTCATTAGAAGATTGTTCAAGTGTTTTAAAACCTGAGGGCCCAAGTGGACTGTTCCCAAGGAACTGGAACCAGGGATTTTGAGCCTGAGGGAACTATTTGCCATCTTCACCCTCTGCTTCTCTTTGTCCACCTGCACCATTCTTCTCTCTATAGACCGGCTTTCTCTCCCTCGTAGGCACATGGAAGAAAACATGGCCATTTCTTAGCTCTTGAGGTACATGTTTCAAGTCCAGCTGCATAAAGAAAGAATAAATGAATCTCTATGAATTTCAATTCCAAATTTCTAAAAGGGAGACTGAGCTGAAATAGATCGGGTGCCCATCCTGGTCCAGTTAAATGTGTCCAGATGGCATCTCATTGCATAAAATGGCTGCAGAGGACCTTCTGTCCTGAGTGGAAGAGGGAATTACGAAAAGATAATTGTTAACTGATTAGACACTCCAAAATGCCCCCAATTAACAGTAGACTATTTTGTATTTTGTTTTAATCATAAAACTAATAACTTTAATTCATTTAAAAATATCAACAGGTATTTGTTGAATGCCCAAGAAGAAGAGAGTATCAATCTAAGCATTAGTGTATTCATGTATTGTCATTTTGCTAAACTGAAAGTAAAGTTCAGAATTATGAATGGTGCCAAATAGAAAACTCTTAATTCCTGTTTCTATTCTCAATGGTGTGGTCCAGCATCTATAATTTATTTGGTAGTTTATTGTTATCCCACATGTGTTTATTTACTTCTATTTTTATTTTAAAATTTGTTTCTAGCAAGTTATCAGTTGATGCTGAGAATGCTAGTCCTGGACCACACTTTGAGATTCCATTGCCTTAAATAAAACTCCATCAGTGAAATAAGGTTCTCCATGTTAAAGCCTTAATTTTAACCACCACTCTCCTGAAATTGACCTTCCCTGTAGAGATCCCTTTACAAAGTAACATCATCATAATACATCTGGGCTCAGGAGGCACCCTTTAACATTTTGGTCCAATTCATAATTTATATCTTAGTTTCTAGGAGTACAATTTGGACTGGTTTAGAAAAGGCATCACTCCAAATCAAGGGAAAATTATAGAGAGGAAAATCTGCAACAAAATAATCCACATTGCAAATTTGGGGTTATTTTTTCTCAGCTAGTAGGGCAGGAGGGTGAGAATGACCATAAGAGATGACTTCTGGACTAACTACAAACATGACTTCATGTGAAGGACACCAGGAATTTCCACAGCAAAACTACTCTAACAGGGCATAATATAAGCCCCAAATCCATACAAGACAAAGTTTTTCAAATAATGAGTTGTGACATATTAATGAGTGATGACATCAATTCAGTAGATGATGTCCATTTTTTAAATAGAATGGAATGTAAAATATCAGAATAAATCTTATATTCACGGCAATTATTACATTGTGAAATTTAACATTTCATAATACAGGTCATGGTTATAAAAATTTAGAGCAAACTGCATTAAATAATTTTTAGAAGTGGATGAGATATAAATGAATTTTTTTAAAAACTTAATTTCCTTGGAAGTAACTTCAGGACACTTTTGTGCAAAATGATGATGATGCAGAAACAATATTCCCATCCTACTCATCCTATAGCCAATCTAGAGATAGGTTAGTGAACAGAGAGACCAACAAAGGTCAATATTAATTGATTAGGATCCTGCATCTTTCAAATATTTCAAAAGTCATTGAACTTTTGAACCAAATGGAACATCCAGAATCATTTGGTACAGTGACTTTTAAACTATATTTACAGAATTCTTAGAATTTTATGGAGGTTTTCAGGGCTCTTGGCCCCTTGTCCTACTTTAATTAAAGCTCTTTATCAAATGGATTCTAAGGCTAATAGTGTTTATTGAGCTCATACTGTGTTTCTAGTGCTATTCTAAGCATGGTACTTGTTCATAATCATCCTATGAGGATGGTGATATTGTCACCCCCATTTTTTAGTAAGGGTCATAGGCAGACTTTATACCCTAGACAACCTGCCTCCCAAGTGGTCATTCTGTTCACCTCATCTATTGATATTTCATTTGCCAGGTTCGCCATTGTCATGTTACTTTTGTAATCCAAATATACTACTTCAGAGGCAGCTTTCCCATCCACATAGAATTTATCCAAGCTTACAACACACTTTTACAAATTTAAGAGAAAACTTCTATTTTCCTTGAGTGTTTAAGTGGAGGAAGTAATTAATAGTGTTATGACTTCCTTTCAGCAGGTGACTAAAATATGTTAAGAAGAAACAGTAAAGGGTAACCTCAATGTCAGGCTTCACTTAATTATGTATATCAAATTAAAAATCACTTTTATTAAAGCCTAAATTATGATACTTTCATCTCTTCCTTGCCCACTAGGAATTTAACCACCTGTAGTACAGTTGCTTCACAGAATCCCTAGAACATCCACATGTGTTGAGAATTAAGTCCACTTACATGTTTTATTCTCTTCAGGGAGTCACTGTCTTACCACTACTACTTTTGAGGACACCCTTGGTCATGTTGATTTCAGTTCTCCCAAAGCTGCCAACCCCTGAGATATTAGGGTGTGATTCTGAGCGCTGGTCAAAGGCGAAGGGAACATCATTCATTTACAGGCACCCTTCAACTCCACGTTGAACACTATCACTTGGATCTGAAAGCATTATTACCCATAACACAGTTTAGCAAGTGTTCTTTTCAAACAGTTGCTTCAGCTGCTGGTCTTCAGCTCCTAAACTCTTAGCCTTAGTTGCACGCATCAAAAGGAAATATGCTTACTTCCATAAGGGGCAGCAACAGTCTTCAGGCACACAGCATTCTTTCTCTACACTTAGAAACTTTCCTCTATAGAATCTAGTGTCTCCAGAAATGCAATGCAACTCTTAACTCTGAATACCCCATAAAATAACCTCTTTGTTACCTGACAGAGCAGTTGAGCTCCTTAGAAGTACAACTGAATAGTCATATCCATTTCCAAAAAGGGTGACTACTTATATTCTCATGATAGAAGGTCTCTTTGGTGATTTTCCCAGAACACAAGAAAAATTTGCTTCAAAAGGGATTTCAAGGAGTTTTCAAGAAAGCTTTTACATGACATTTTTTCCAACTTCTACTCATCAAGGTTTTAATGCATTTGGATTCAGGAGAGCCCAGCAAGGTTTTGAAAATTCTAGGACTGAATTTCATGTTAAGTACTTGGTCATAAATAACACTAGAAGAATTTTACGAGATGATTTTACCTTTTATATCTCTAACTTCATGTTGTAAAAAGCCAGAAATATAATTTCAACTGTGCATCTTGTAATAATAGAAAAATTGTTGAGAGTTAGATGATGCAAATAATAGGAGTTTCATAGGATATATTTGAAAAATAAAAGTTACTGACTAAAAGATTAATTTTTTTTCAAAAGTTATAGCTGAAGGATACCTTTAGTCTCCTACCACTACTTCATTTTTTTTAATCCTAATAATATTTTGGGAAAGCACCTCTTCATTTGCCTTCTCAGCCAATTTATAAGACAAAGAGATCAATTTCCTTTCTAGTTATGCCTCATTTTGGCCCAAAGCTGGTATTACCCAGCATGATCACTATTTTACTCGCAGGAGTAGCTTCAATTGACATTTAACTGATTCCAAAAAATTGAAACTACCCTTGAAGAATGAAAACTTGTCACTAATAAGTACACAGGGCAAAGCCTTTCAACGTACAACAGTATTTCCAAAAGAAGAATAAAAACTTACTTTAAACAATGTGGTAATTGCCTGAATTTCTAGAGTTATTAATTTGAAGAAATAGCAGTATCTTTTTTGATATGACTAGACCTTTAAAAGTCCATTAATGCAGAGACTCATAATAAAGGGCTACATGGATACCTTAACCATTTTATTATTCCCAAACATGTAAATACACCTTATTGTACCAATCTTTTTATGTAGGACCAAGCACCTTCCTTTGTGACCTGGTTCAGTGATGGTAATTCCTCTCATTCTTTCTCATCTACAATACCCTGACTACAGATTTCCAGCTTCCATTTCTTTAAAGTAGAGTAAAATCTTTGAAAATATTGCTCATCAGTAATTTTTCCTATTTTTATTTGTTGCACCTACACATCTAATTTACAGCAACCTGAATTTTTCCATAACATTTAACTTAGTTTTCATGACAGTCTATTCACATTCATTTTCATCTTTATAAGAAATAATTAATCTATATACATAAACAAATTCAAATGGTGTAAACAATGTCAGGAACTATTTTGGTCAGAAGACAATTTCACTTGTGGAAGCAAAAGCGAGTGAGTGAGTCAAAGAGAATTTTATCTCCTCCTGGATTCTGCAGGCTTTGGAAAGCTGTCAGTAGGTTTTACAAAGGTAAACGAGAGCCATAATTAATCCATGGAGTTGGGTAAATCATAGATAGTTAAGAAAATCCTAGTACATTCATTAAAAAATTGTCTGTGCATCCTCTATAATTTAAAATGTATAATGCACCCAATGTGAGAGTAATATGAGTACAAGAATGTAAAGGAGAGAGAGATCTCAGCAGGGAGGTAGGCAGAGAAGGATTCATCAAGTAAGTGGAACTTAAATAATGGGTAGATTAGATACATACATGAGGTGAAGAGAGAAAGGGTAAGACTTGATCTCAGAGGAGCAACATGGCAACATGTACACATCCAGACGTGTGTCATGTGTACTTAGCAATGGCCCAGAATTCAATTCTGCTGAGTGGAGGATGAGCTCCCTGGTATTCCCTTGCCCTCTTCTGAACCCCAGGATATTCTGGGAGTCCAATCAAGGACTGTCTGTGTATTGCCTGTGGTGTGGCACTCCAGCTGAATGCATATACTACCTACGCCCCCACCCCACCTCCCGACAATTCAATTCCACTTTGCATGTCAGGCTCAAATGCAAGATTTAATTGTTCAGAGGATTTACCAGCAAAAGACTTTTGAAAAACACTCTAATCCAATACCCTTCATGGAAGAGAAAGGGAAGAACAGATGAAAGCGAAATTAAAATGGGTTTATAAACTGCCAAAAGTTTTCTGGTTTATACTTAAAGATCATAATAGAATGATTTGTACTGGCTAGTTAATGAGTGTAAAAGCCAGGTTTTAAAGGGATTTATCTTTATTCAGAATGTAGTATGTGTTTAAAGGGTAAAATATAGGAACTAAAGAGAATTTTTTAAAGGCTGCTGAAAAGACCCGGGTCTGAGGTGACCAGGAAAATGTCGAACTCCCAAAACAAACTAAACAGAGAAGGTCAGCAAGAAAGAAGATAAATGACAACTCAATACCAGAGTGAGAAACAGATGGGGCTACCTTTGAAAAAAACCAGAAAGTTAGGAATGTAAGTAAGCTTTGAATGAAAAACATAAACTCATTGTTAGATACTATTTAATTTGATAAATATTAACTCAATACCTACTATTTGTCATGAATTGAGGATGAGTCGTTCTGTAATAAGCTTCCAGAGGGATTACTGTCTTTACAGAAGATCCACAGCTAAAGCTTCTATAAAGTAAATTGTGTTGTAGGGGTTAAGAACGTAGTCCCAAGTCGGAAACAGACAGATGTAGATTTGTGTTCCGTATCCACTAGTTTCTAGGGCTGGGACCTCTGCAGTTGTTATGCCATCTCTGCATCTCTGATCTTCAGTTTCCTCAACAGAAAAGTATGTTTACCTCATAACTATACTTTGAGGAATAAATGAAACAGATAATCTGTGTGCTGCTGTTAGCTGAGTGCTTGGCATATGGAAAGCATTGGTTAATACAGTGATGATGGTGATGGCTGGGAGACTGTAATGATGATAATGCAGAGCAGTGCTTTTCAACGTGATTTTGCTTGTTAGGGGACATTGAGTGATGTCTGGAGACAGTAGATGTTAATACTGGGATAATGTTTCTGGTATCAAGGCCAGGGATGGTGCTAACATCTTATAAGGTACAGGATAACCCCCGTGACAAAGAATTGTCCTGTCCTAAATGGCTATAGCACAGCAGTTGAGAAACCCTGATATAGAAGACGTGGCATTTCTTCTGTGTCATGCAGAAAAGATACCATAGAAATAAAAATGTGGAAGTCTTGGATGAAAGTGGAATAGGTTAAGATAATCAAATCACCTGAAGAAATTTTTAAAAATACCGATATTCAGATATTCAGGACCCACCCAATGGAATGGGATTCTTATGGGAAAGGGGTTGGAATCAATTTTTTAAAATATTTAACATGTTAAGTAAATCATTTTTACTTAATGATAAGTAATCATTAATTACTAGAATCAGTATTTTTTTTAACACTTCCAGGAATCAGTTTTGGTTTTTTCTGTTTGTTTTTGGATTTTTAGGCAGGATTTCCTTCTATTGCCTGAGCTAGAGTGCAGTAGCAAGATCATAGCTCACTGTAACCTCAAACTCCTGGGCTCAAGCCATCTTCCTGCCTCAGCTTCTTGAGTAGCTGGCACTACAGATTCACACCACCACACTCAGCTAATTTTTGTATTTTTTGTAGGAGACAGGGACTTGCTGTGTTATTCAGTCTGGTCTTGAACTGTGGGCCTAAAGCAATCCTCTTGCCTCAGCCTCCCATAGGGCCTCCCACCACTCCTGCTCCTGGAATCAGTATTTTTAACTGATTAACACTTTCCAAGTAATTCTAATTATACTACAAGTTGCAAAATGCTGGCCCAGATGAAATAAGTTAACAAGTAGAAGAATGTGTGATATTATACCTTGGGTTTGAATGCCCTGGAAGCAGACAAATGTTAAAGGCCACAGTGAAATTTTGTGGCTGGCAAAGAAGTCATTCTGCACCACCCACTGGAAAGAGGTTTGGGGGAGAGGTGGAGGAATGTGATCAAGCAGACTGATAAGTGCTGCCCTAATTTCTCATTCATAATGCTGCTGGGGTTAAGCAGCTGCAACTATGCATGGCAAGTAAACGTTATTTTATAGGTTAGGATTTTAAGGCAGGTTGGGATAAAGTCTTCAGTAATCCGTTTATCCACAAACTGTCAATGTGAGGGGACAGTTTGGGAAATTAGAGAAGTATAGAAGTATATAGATGGTACCAAAGGCCTGTAGGAGAGTAGAGAATAATTCCAAAAGGAAGATAGCAAGGAATGGAGAAGTGAGACTGGGTGTCAATGAGTAAATGAGAAACAAGTTCGTGAGCGCTCATGCAGAGAGAGTATCACACGTTGAGAAGGACGAGATGGGAAGAAGACGGTTTTCATTTTTCAGAGAGATAGTGGTGACATGATTCAGGAAAATAGCATCAGAAATGCTAAGGACTTGCAAAAAAGTGAACATTGCCAAGATTATTTTCTTTTTTTGAAATAATTTATTTTACCTGATATATTTAGTAGAAATTATTTGAATATAATTGATAGTATCAATGAAGCAGAGTTCTTTAAATCGTTTCTAGTTAGTTATTGAGTAGTCCGTAGACCAACAGCATCAGTATTACCTGGGAGCTTGCCAGAAATGCACAATTGGAGGCCCATTCTAAATCTGTAGGTGTATTGTACATACATTAAATTGAGAAACACTGCTCTAAATTATGGAGATGAGATGTACATTCAAGCCAAATAATTTATTTTATATTTTAAGTCCTGCTTAGCCTGGAGACAATTTTAAAAGATTTTTATGTAATAGACAAGTTTTCCTACGAGAATACAGAAAGAATTTTTTAAAAGTCTAACATATCTCTTTACATAAATTTCAATGTAAAAATATGATTTATTCTTATTCAAAAAAAATGGATGGGGAAATTAGACTCTTTAGGAAAAACATTTATCTATTCTATCTGCAAAGCCTGAATGATTAGATGCCTTCCTCTGAGTTAATATGATAAGAACTAGTATTGTTTTGCAATTGAACTTATCAAAATAATAATAATTTCAATGCAAAACTCAGATTTTAGAAGTGTTTGTAGTATATAATCAAAGATTATATGTGCTATATTGAATGGGATTTCTCTGATGTAGGCGTACTCTACAATAGTTTATCTTTTGCATGAAATCATGACTTCTTAATGCTTGGATAGACTTTGTAAGGAATTTAAAATAATTCATATCCAATTCTGCAATTTCTTCCTCTGTGTCTGTAGATGGCATCTTGTTTTTCATGTCACTTAAAATAATGTTCCTCAGAACTGAATCAAGCACAAGATCCACAAGCAATGATCACTTCCAATGATCTGGAACCTGTATTTCAATTTGTGTAGGCTAAAGATTCCTGTTAGCTTTTTTATTACTACAGCTCTATTAATATTATTTAGAACCATTTTTTAAAAAAAATTATTAACCTACACTATCAGAATGCCTTTCCATGAATTCTTGCCAGTAGGGTTCTCTACCAAGCTAGGCTTATACAATTGATTTTTTGCAAGTAAAAGCCTAATCGCCAAGTTATCAATTGTTTAGATTTAGACAAGCTTGTTAGTATTTGTCAAGATAAATCTGAATCTTTATTCTGTCACTTTTCACATCAACTATGCTTCCATGTTTTATGTCATCTTCAAATTTTATACACTTTTTATTATCCTTAGTTAAATAACTGATCAAAATGTTCAAACACAAGAGAGTTAGTTCTCTGCTAAAAGAAAAATATTTTCCATGATTTACTAATATGCTAATTATATTAAACAAAATTATACGAATTTGGAACAAGGTTCTATATGAATTTATGTTGGCTTCTTCTTTTCAATTTGTTGTTTTCTGAATACAAAAATGATAATTTGATAAACAATAGGAAAAACAATATTTTTACTTAAATGTTAAAATGAAATAAAGATTATAAAAATTTAAAAATGCACAAATACTATAATGTGTTTGGTCAGAGAACAACTCAGCCCACGCATTAGCATCTCTTGCTCAAATAGAGTAAAAGGTTACACAGAGAAAGAGAATGAAGTGTGGCCAGGTACGGTTACTGTGGGAGTCATAACAATGTCCTAAATTATGTTCATGTTAAATCTCAATCATAACATAATTTTATTATAAAATATTTTTATTTAATTAACTTCTGATTTTACAAATTATATCTTTATTACTTCTGTAGAAAGTAATAAAAGCCTCTAAAGATTATTTGATATATTTAAAATAACAAGTCTGCCTGGGTCAAATCCAATAATTAATATTTCCCTAATGAAAATAAAATGAAAGTTTCTTATTAAATAGTATTATATGCTATCTTCATTTATTAATATTACTTTACCTCTTCAACATACCTTTTATCAAAGGATATAATAGTCTGTTATAATTTGATCTCTGTTTCATTGATGGACAAACTGGGATATCAGGAGTATAATGATTTTCCTTGAATTGTATGTTCCATTACTTATGAAAGTAGTTTTACTATAATCTATGACCTCTGATATCAAATAGCTAGTTCTATTCTTTATCAAATTGCTGATAATACCTTCAGGTGTTACTAATCATAAAATCTGTAAGTTCTGGGACCTTGTCTGTTTTGTTTCCCATTGCATCTCTAGGTTCTAACTTAAGTACCTGGCATGTAGTAGGTACTCAATAAATATTCATTACATGAATGTGCCAATGAAGTATAAGATATGACTATTTCACTTGGGAAATGCCTCCTATTGTTAAGTTCAAATATATAAACTTTACATATTCTGTCATCTTGGTCTTGTCTTCTCTCTTATGATGAGTACTTCGTATAAGCCCCCTGCTACATTTGTGTGATCTGTATACACAGCCCCCGCAACCACTCACACACATAGACATGTTCTGTGCTTATGCATGCAAATGTTCAGGCTTTTCCTGGCACCTTACATAAACTATATTTTTTTCATGCCAAACGTAGTTTATAAACAGAAATAAAAAAACAGCATTCAAATATGTATATTCCTGAGTGAGGTGCCTGGGGTTAAACCTAGCTCTTTGATTTACTAGCTATGTAATAGTAGATTAAATATTTCATCTATCTATGTTCCATTTTCCCCATCTATATAACAAGGATTATGATAGTATCTACCTCATAGGGTGTTGTAAAAATTAAATGATCAAATACTTAACAAAGTTAGCCTTGCTATTATATTTTCTACCATATTTAAGACCGTGTTATGTGCTATGCAGTCTCCTATCTCCACCTTCACCCCTTCTAAACCCTATCTCTCCTGGATATTGATAAGGTCACCAATATTTATTCCTCTGGTTGCTAAATCTAATGATCTTTCTCTGAGTTTAGTCCTCTCAATCTCTCTGCCCCATAAACTTTTATAAAGACCCTATTACTGACTGTAAAACTCCCTTCCTGGCTCACCCCAGGTCATTTCTTCCTCTCTAGACTATTTTCTGGACTTCAATTTCTACTCTTTCCAAAGAATTCTCACCTTTTGGGAGCCAACTGTATATGGTCTTCCAATTACAAAAATAAATTACTTATGTTTTCATCTTATTGCTTTTCTGTCCTCCATCCAGGAATTATTCATTCTGTCTCACATTTTCTTCCACGCATATCCCTGTCTTTCTCTCCATCCCTACAGACATTCTCTTTAACTGGGTCATCAGTTGCCTAAATTTGAAAAGACCTGTCCAATCTCTCCCTAGTCCTATACACTCAACACACACACATGATCTTTCTAAATCAGAGCTCTTATTATGTGTCCTTCTCTTGATCACAAATTTTCATTTCTTTCTAGTTGCCAATCAGCTTCTGTCTTATTCTATTAACCTATTTATAGACAAATTATGTCCAGAATCATTATGTTGAAGCCATAACCCTTAGTCCCTCAGAATGTATTTGGAGACAAGGCCTTTAGAGAAGTAATTAAGTTAAAATGAGGCTGTTAGGTTATATCCTAATCTATATCTTTATAAGAGGAGATTAAGACACACAGAGAGACCCCACAGATGCATGCATACTGAGGAAGGACCATGTAGGGACACAGTGCGAAAGTGGCCATCTGAAGGCCAAGGAGAGAGGTCTCAGGAGAAACCTAACCTTCTGACACTTTGATCTCTGACTTCCCGCCCCCAGAACGGTGAAAAAACACATTTCTGTTAAGCCATCCACTCTGTGCTGTGGTATATTTTTTTATGGCAGCCCTAGCAAACTAATACAAACCTCTTCTGTCCAGTACAGTCCCATACTTCAACCAAAACAAGTGATTATTTTCCATTTTTGTGCTTTCAGTCATGCCATTTTCTTATTCTCAAATGGTGTGACGATCCCGTCAGTAAACAGTCTTCCTAAACACCACTTCATTATGGCACACTGCCTGAAATCGTCCTGACGGCAACTTCCCACAGCACTCTGCTCCACTCTGCCTTGCACCAATGTTAGTTTATATCTTAGGAGAGGTTATAGCTGATCAGGTGCAAATTTATATCCCCTAGATCTAGCTAGAAAGTAATTTTCTTGATACTAGTACGCCACCTCTGACAAGACATACATGTATCATCCTCTATACTTGACACACTACATTGGACAAAGCATGCTCAATATAGTGAAATGAAAACTACTTTTTCATGTTTTCAGGGTTTCATACATATAATCCTACCAATATTGTAAACCCTAGAAAGTAGAAATCATGTCTTCTCACAGTGTGTGTCTGGATATGCAGTTAGAATTATATACTGTACACACACACACACACACACACACACTTGTGAACTTACACAGACAAACTGAGGCTGAATAGATGTGTGGCAATTGTTAACTGCTGTGTTCTCTAAAGTGATTACATTGATTTTGCTGGCCTGAACCAGTGTGTGTGTGTGTGTGTGTGTGTGTGTGTGTGTGTGTGTGTGTGTGGTGAGTAGGGGTGGCGAGAAGCTGATGTGGGGCTTTGCAGAAGGATTTATTTGTCCTAAGAATGAACTCTTAGAAGAGTTCTGTATCAGTTAGCTTTTGCTGGCTTATGCTGTGGTAATAACCTCTCAAATCTCCATTCTTGCAGCAACAAAGATCACGGTTTAGCTGTGTTTCTGTTCCATTTCCTCTTCACTTCTGCCAGGCAAATGCCAGGTAGAGGAAAAAAATCAATGGAAGGCCACACACTCTCGCTTAAAGTTTCTCCTCAGATGTGGCATATGTCAACACTCCTCACATCCCACTGCCCAGAGCATGTCACATGACAGCCTGATATCAATCAGTGAGTGGGAATTATATTCCCTCCATGCAGAGGGGGCCTTTATAAATAGGCATTTAATCCTGAGGAAAATAGGTAAAGATTAAGGCAGGTAGTGAAAACTCCCAAGTTCTCATTGCCTCCACCTCATCATTTTCCTTTCTGTGTTCTCTTTTGTTTGTTCTTCACCTATGTCCTTGCCCTAAACCCAAAGCTAGAGTGCCTCACTCCTGGCTCTTCAGGCAAGTGCTCAGGCTTGCTTGTACAAGTAAGCCCATAACTAAAAGAGGAGACTATGTCCTGAGTGCATTAGAAAGGCTGATATCCTCACTCTATCGTACAGATTGGCTCTGTGGACTTAGGGAGAAATGCACATTAATGTATGACAGGAAAATCAGGGGCACAGCTCGCCCAGTAATCACCTGTATGATTAGAAATAGAATGTCTGCATGAAGCTTAGGATCCTTTCACAGTTTTGGATGTACAGATCATGTTTCTTAGAAAGAGATAAGAATAAAACTTCTCAAATTAGAGACTTTGCTGCTTTTTTTTATTGGTTGAATTTTCGTCATTTATTCAATCATTCATTTAACAGTATTGAGCATCTGCCTTCTGTTTTATTCTGTGCTTGACTATGAAAGATGCTAAATAACTATTAATTTAGTCAGGTCTGGCTGCTATAAGAAAATCCCATACACTGGGTGACTAAAACAACAGGCATTCATTTCTCACAGTTTTGGAGAGTAGAAGTCCACGATCAAGGAACTGGCAGATGTGGTGTGTGGTGAGGGCCCACTTCCTGGTTTGTAGACAGCAGTCTAACTACTGTGTCCTCACAGGGCAGAGAGAGGAAGCAAGTTGTCTTGCGAGTCTCATGAAGACATTAATCCTATTCATAAGGGCTCCATCATGACCTCACTTAAAATCCTAACTGCCTCCCAAATACCCCACCTCCTAATGCTATTACATTAGGGAGTAGGAGTTCAACATATGAATTTGGTGGTGGGAGAAGGGAGAACAAGCATTCAGTCCATAACAATTATTAAGGAACATATATAATAGTCATTGTTTATTATACGTCAGTCACTATGATAAATGCATTATAAGATGCTTTATTTCTTTTCATCTTTACCAAATCCTAAGAGGTAGATACTATTGTTTTATAGTAGAAGAAAAAAAGTTTAGAGAGACCACATTACTTACTTACATTCGCTCAGCCAGAAAATGGTAGATTGGGGGCATGAATCCCGGTCTCTTTGACTTCTAAGCCCACACTTTTACCCAAAAAGTACACGTGGTGGTCTGTTCCCTCAAGAACCTTGTTCTCTAATTGGCAGATGAATGGAAGTGGAATTTTTGAATATCTAGGGAAAATATAAAGTGGAAAACAAAACATTGTATTTATAATCTGAGTTCCACAGACGGAAAGCGAAAAGTAGGAGTAATTCTGATAGGCAACAGGGGGGAACATGAGAAACCTTCATTGAGAAGAAAATGGCTCAGCTGGACATAAAGAATGAGTAGCAGTTCAATAGGCAGAGAGTATTTATGGCTGGAACAAAGTGACAGAGATGTGGCCATGCATAGGAAACAGGGCATAGGTCTGGGTGATTCTGCATAAAAGAGGATACCCCGGTAAGGTTAGAGAGAAAGTTGGAATCACAAAAAACCTTGGTCACTATAGTAGTAGAATTTGGACATTGTTAGAGGTCGACAGGGGACTACCTCCCTTATGAAACAGTATCAACTTTTTTATGGGTACTCTAGGGAATGTGGAATGACAGCTTTAAGGATGACTTATAAACAGTACTTCAAAAAAAATTTTTAAATCAAAACGTAGTACCTCTGAAGACAAACTCTGTAATGCTTTAGGCCAACTCATTCTCTGAAGTTCAAATGAGCATAAATGCAATTAGCCATTTGTTCCCTTAAAATGAGGGTAGATCTGTCTAATGTAGCTTGTAATTTGCCAATTGCATGTAAATCATGCCTGAAAATCACAAGTTATGTAAAGGGACAGTCCTTCTAATGTGTTAATCCCAAATATTGACACTTTCCCCCCAAAATACTGTTATCTGAGTTTTAAAATTTACTCCATAAGAATACAAAAACATGAAACTCTTTTCAGTTGAACTATATATTATAGAAATGCTTCAGGAATAATTATGTTAAGGCATATCTGTGCTTAATATTGCCTGTTCCATTACACTACATGTCTTTCTGACTTGATTGTATGGTCTACGTATAGTCACAATTCTTCCTATGACAAATTTTACATGATGTCTGAATTGCTTATTCATTAAATATTTTATAGCAGGTAAATTGCTGAATGAAAAACTTGATTTGATGAATTAAAGTTGAGCTTCATCAAAATTTCTTGTCTCTGCATGAAAATTGTTGAGTTTGTTGCTGATTCATTGCATTTTCCATTCAGAAGCATTTTATTTAGTACCATTAGGTTACCGTATAAAATATGAAAGGCTAAAAAATTACTATCATGTCTGTCTCAAATTTGATGATGAGATAAGAAGGTAGAATCTAAATCTCAGCCTTCAAGGTCAAAAAGGGATTTCTTGCCTGATTCAATTACTGCTCAATTTGATAGCAGTAAAGGAGTTAAGAGCATCTCTCCCATAATTTGGCTAGATTTTCATTATAGGAATAGAACACATTAACAGGAAACCATTAAACACAATATACGTGTGAATGCCCCCTCAGTGGAAGCTTTGTTTCTGCCATCTGCAGGATAAAGTAAAGGTAACTGTTTCACATCAATTACCAGTCTCTGTGGGCAACATAGTTTTATTAACTCTGTGGTCAAAAGCATTCATATTTATATTTTAAGAATGACACAAATCTATTCTTTTCAATATTAATTCATGTCCCACACAATTACTGCCCTGACATTTATTGGAGTAATAAATTGGCTTTAGTGTTTGTTGGCTTTTTCCCTTCTTTCCATCATCCTGCTTTGCTGTATTGTTTAATGTGCTTTCATTTTTTAACTGACTGGAGGGAAGATGTTTTCAATTTTACATTAGTGAATGTAGCCCATTTATTTTCATTTTTTCAATACTCCCTAAAAGGAAAAAAATATATCTGTATTCAAAGTTTCAATTCAAAATGGTGACCATAAAACTAAAATGCAAACTAGCTTTGAGGTTTGAAGTTTTTATAATGGTGAGTTTTAGTATATATTTCTTGGATACGCACTTATACTGAAATGGTTGTGAGTTTACAATTGAAATGAAGAGACTTGGGCTCAAGTATAGACTCTGCTTCTTTCTTTCTCTGAATCTACAGGGCTCTGGCAGTCTTCTTACTTTCTCCAAGTCTTGTTTCCTTATCTGTAAAATGGAGGTACTAATACCTACTTTCAGAATTATTATAAGGGTGAAATAAAATATCACATATTCAGTAGTATTCATGGACGCTCGTATTGGGTCAGACACTGCTCTAGTCACAAATTACATCAGTGAATAAAAGCTATTATGGAAAAATCCTTGTCTCTTGAAATTTATATTTTATCACATAAGAAAACAAAATGCAATTTTATGGTATACAGTAGGTTCTCACTATTCCCAGACATTTCTACCCTATAACTATAAAATGAGATGACATTTCTTTTAAATACCAAATTTTGATAGATATAGGACCAGAACTTCTCAAAGCTTCCCTCAGTACTTCTTGGAGTTCCCAAGGAACAGTCTAATGTAAGGTCAGAGAATTTGCTCAGGTTCTCTTCTTTTCTCTCCCTCCGCAGGCCACCGTGACAATGAGTCTGTGCTGCTAAACTTGTGCAGCCGAACTTGTGCTTGACACAGCCCTGTGCACTTCTCCAAGGTACCCCTCACCATCCCCTCCCATATTACACCCCAGCCTCAGGATATGCCCAGTCCACATTGCCCTACATATTGCCCTCGACAGAAAAAATAATTTATACCCGACTCCATTCCTGATGAGGTCCCTTTCTCTAGTTCTTATTTTCTATCTTTTTAATCTTTTTTTTTTTTTTAGTATGAATGACTGTGAGAAGTCTCAATGACTTCAGAAGAAATACCATTTCCCACTCAAAAGGTACATGCTCTTACCTTCAGCTTCTGACAGAATAATTAGCAGAATATAAAAAAGCAACCTCTATCATTCATTCTTGACTGACACTGGCTAAGGGGTACCTATTGCCCGGTTTGTACTGTTTTTTTACTCTTTCTCCTCTAGTGAAGGAGTTTTACAGTTTCTAGCAATTCTTCCTGCAGTCTTTGCCTCAGCATCTTAGCTTTTGAAACCTACTACTTGAAGATTTATAGTCTATCCTCACCATCATAGTTTCAAAGAAATTGGAGTCAAGGTTTGGTGATATCCCGAAGAGGATAGCAGCAGAAGGTCTACTCCCCTTTATTGATCTAGCTCCAAGAAAGACTGCATTCTTCTTGTCATATTCAATAATTTTTTTTGTAATAAGATTGAGATTGTAGACACAGTTTCAAAGGCTATAGTAGCGATGCTAGATATGGATATAACAGTTAAGCAAGAGCTCTTCATTTCTTTGAGAATTTTTCATCTGATGTTAAATTGCCAAAGCGGAGTACAAAGCTTAGGGCAGTAAAAGTGAATCACATAGTGAGGAGGGAAAACAGGTGCTGTATTGATATTTATACATGGGCAATAAAGGCATCAAAATTGTCATCTTCAAGCATGAAGAGAAGCTTTTGCAAAAATGTGAGAGGATAGTAAATTCAGAAACGAGAGTAACTTTAAACTGTGATGTGCATAACAGGTGAGGTCTTTCAAATAACTCCTCCAGGTTTTGCACAAAGCCATGCATCCTGAGTGAGTCCAATTCTTGGTTAAGGCTATTTTCTTTGGGATGATAATAGACACTTGAGATTCTGAGTGTTCTTGAATAAAGTCTTTATTCTAGCAGTCCTCATACTGGTAATATTTCTTTATAAAGAATTTGAAAGATTCTAATGTTGTATGATTTGCAAATGACTGTTTCTCCACTCAAAATAACAATGTGATTGAGTTTAAGTCTAATATCCTCACAGTTGGCTAAAAATCATAAAAATGAAGAAAATGAAACATAAAATAATATTTTAGCCTAAAATAACAGCATTTTAGTGACCAGAGGCAGTTATTTCAGTGAGAGAAAATTCATCTTCAGGAGGATCAAATTCAGTACAATGGTGTCAACTGCAAATTACCTAACAGGTTATCTAGTAATTGTTTACAATTATTTCTGATTGAATAGAACTTAAAATTCCAGACTAATGGACAGAATCCAAGCATATGTGATACCTCAAATACATTTTTAAGCCAGAGAAAACATCAGAGAACTCTCCGTTTTTCTATTCTCATCTTGAATTTAGTGTGTTTTAAAGACCTTATTAATATTACAAAGGTGTGGTTGATACTGTTATATGTTTTAAGTGAATTGAAACTTTATCCAAGATTTTACAAGTGCTGAAGAGTTAACAAGCCAGTTGATAGAGGTTTCCACATTGAAAACAACCCAAGCCCCATGGAACATATAAAAATAAAAATATAATGAAATAGCCTTCAAATATTTTATAATAGGTAAACTACACTGTTATGTGTGAATAAGCAAACATCTGATTTATCCCTTTTTTCTTACATGATAGACACTAGACTTCATAACACACAATTTTAATTTTCCTTTCTGTATCATCCCAACCTACCTTTTTCAGATTCACCAGTATTTTGCTCAGGCTTTAGCCACATCAAGCTATTGCTTGTCCTTGAACCAATCTGTATTGTTCTCTCCCTTTTCACCATCTGCCAATTCTTACCTATTCTTCAAGGCTGTATCTAAATATTACCACTTTAGAAAGAAACAATTGCCCACTCTCACTAAGTACACTTGCCACGTTCTCCTATTAAATATTTATTACCATCTCCCATTTGATTACACTGCACTCTTTACACTTATCTCACTCATTAAATCTTTAGTTAACAGGAGAAGGAGATCATGTTTCATCTCTCCCCTTAATCTCTGGTAGCATGTTATAAAAGATAGATGGCTTGGAGCTGGACACACAAGGCAGGATTTTGAATCCTAATTCACAAGTGCTACATCTCACAGCAAGTCATTCAATCTCTCTGACCCTCTGTTCATTTATAAAATAAAAGTAATAATCTATTGCTCAAATTTGTTATGACAATCAAATGAGATACCATGTAAAGCACTTGGCTCAGTCCTTGACCCTGAATAGAGGCTTAATAAATAGTGACCATGACTCTTGAGGGAGGGGTACAAGAAGAAAGGTTATTTCTGAGTCCATCTGATTGGCCATGAAAGTGCAAATGGGCTAATATCATAGAGGAAAGACTAGCAAAGAAACCGAGTAGCTGGAGAAAATCTCCACATTCACAAATCAGGGTGATTTTCATATAGACAAAAGCATAGTATCAGTTACTCTGTGTCTTGAAGTGGTGGTTTTATCTTGATAAATTATAAATTATATTTTTCTATGTTCATTCTTATAGTTTTTATGATAAAAATATGTTAAGACATTTTATTTTTATGGTTATCAACTAAAAAACAGCACATTATTTTCTTGTGGAATCTATTTTCAAATTATATGCTGTGTTTGTTCCTCAGTTTGAGCTGCCATAACAAAATAACATAGCATAGGTGGTATAAACAACAGAACTTTATTTCTCACAGTTCTGGTGGCTGGATGTTCGAGATCAGAGTATCAGCATGGTTGGGTTCTGGTAAGAGCCCTCTTCCTGGCCTGTGGACAGCTGACTTCTATCTGTGTCCTCTCATGACAGAGAGTAAGAGAGAGACAGAAAGAGGGGGAGGGAAGGGGAGAGAGAGAGACAGAGAGAGAGAGAGAGAGAGAGAGAGCACACAATGCAAGCTCAAGGCGTGACTTCTTTTATAAAGGCACTCACTAATCCCATCATGAGGGCCCCACCCTTAGGACTTCATCTAAATCCAATGACCTCCCAAATGCTCCATCTCCAAACATCATACTGGGGGTCATGACTTCAACATATGAATTCTGTGGGAACACAATTTAGTCCATAGCACTGTGTATAAAAAGATTTGAGTATTTAATCATAGAATCAACATAACTATAGATGTTAAAGGGACTTAGTTTACAATTAGCCAAAGTTCCTTATTTTGCTAGTGAGAAAGCAGAAGACAGGAGGAGTTAGATGGCTTGCCCAAGATCATTATACCAATTAACAGATAAAATGGAAGTAGAACTTAGATTCTCTGATTCATTATCTAATCTTTTCTGCATATAAATAGCAGACAAAGCAACACATGTGCAAAAATCACTAAAAAAGCACATGCAGAGTGAGAATAAAGAAAATAGGACAGAAACTTTTAGAAGAGGAAGGAAAAAACATGACTGAAAATGATCATCAAAAGGGTAGCATGAGATTGAAAAACAGAAGAAAATAATGTCTGAAAGGCAAAAGCAGCCTTGAAGGAATAGCAGATAAGACAGAATTCTATATAAAGCGGCAACATAACAAACATCCCAGGAGTTAGAGTGTATAGTATTGGATTGCAATAATATGTCTCCATGTGTCCTGAATAACTAACAACAGTTCCAATTTGAGTCTAAACTGTTTTCACCCTAAGATTCAGACATAATTGGAAGCCTAGAAATGTCAGTTTGCCAGAAGACTTTTAAAGTGGGAGTTGAAGAAACTTTTGGGTTATAACTTTTTCTAAACTAAAAGAGATTGGAAGTATATGGGCCAGAGTCTTAGTGTACAAGTCCAAATACAACACAGCAAGAATTACTCAGACTATCCTATGACCAGATCCCTATGGAGTCATGCCTGACTTTACTTGTAATGAAAAAGTAAATCCTGAAAAGAGCTATTTCATTATAATGACCATGGGACATTGAGTGTACAAGACATCAGCAGCACTGAGTCCAGCAACCATCACTGGAGCTCGTTTTCTTGGCACAGGGAGTAACACCCACAATATCAGGCATCAGCAGACAGAGAAGATGCCAGAAGAAATGACAGCACTCTCTGTAGAAACTTATAATTGGTCTGCTGTCTTTGCCATTAGAAACTACAAAGAATATCTCCATTACAGGCCTCAGCAAGAGAGGAGGAATTACCTGAAGCCACATAGCAGCCAAAAAGACTTTCTTACAAGAACGGTAGAAATTCCCAGGCCCAGAGAGAGGAATTATCACTAGAGATTTATTTTGTCAGGGATATTGGATTGGGTTGGGAAGAAATCAGAAAGGGGAAAGATAAAGGAGAGTAGAAACAGAAAAATATTATTAGGGGAATTATTTTAGTATAGGAGACAGGGAAAATGACTAATATCTGGGAACAAAAGATGCAGCTTTTGACAAGAGTGTGTGATCATGTGCTAATATTAGAGGAAAAAGCTATACACACAAAACAAAATCTAATCAACAGGTAATTAACTTTTACAAAGCTTTTACAAAGCTGCTAACACCATTGTTAGAGGCCTTGCAAATGATAGGTGCTTATATTTTGAAATATGAATGTAGTTGAACAGATGCAAAGCCTATATTATGGTTTTATACTGTTAATATAATATTTAGCTTATTTTTTTTTACCTTCCTTTTAGCTGATGTTGGGTTTATGGCTATTTATTCTTCATTATTGTCTAGGACTTTAAGAGATGTCTGCAGTTGCTTTTTGAACATTTTATACAAAGTTAGGTTTAATCACTGAGATGTGTGTAGTAAGTAATTTATTTGACAGCCTGTCAATATTTTTTAATGAATTGAAAGCCATCCGTGTGATTTGTCTCTTTAGTAGAATCATAGGGATTGGTAGATTTTGTGGTCATTTTAGAATGGATTTGTTGAGAAAGTTCTACGTGGCTTTTTAAGCAATGAAATTCCATAAGTACATCTAGAAACATTCTTAAAACAAAATTGAAATTGTCTTTAGAGAACATTATACACAAGGTTCTTTAGGTCCCTGAAATAATCAAATGGTGCTCATTGGTTTCTCCATTTTTCACTTTCTTCTGCAACCTCATTTGCAAGCTACAAAGTACAGAATTGGGTATTACCTTTCATTAACATAGTCAAATACTTCTGTGTATAATTTAGATGACTATAATGTGGAGAGTGTGTGTGTGTGTGTTAGTATGTTTTTTAAAAATAGAAACAAACCAATAAAAATGTATATGTATTTATTTTGGAATATAAGAAAGAAAAACTCAGAAACATCTCCAAATATAAATAAATATTAGCTAATATGGTGATGATCACAACACTCTTTATTGTTTCAAAAATGAAAACTTCTAAATGTCACAAAAATAGAGTACTAATTAAAGTAGATATTCAGTGCCACCAAAAACAAGCAGTAGTAAAAACGACATACATATTGTTGAATTCAGGCAAGCATTGTGTTCTGAATATATTGATATATTACATAAATGGATTACAAAATTATGTCTATATTATTGTTATGGTTTGAATGTGTCCCTCAAATTTCATATGTTAGAAACTTAATCCTCAAATTCTTATGTTGATGTTATTTGGAGGTGGGGCCTTTGGGAGGTAATTAGGATTAGATAAAGTTATCATGGTGGAGCCCTTGTGATGGGACCGATGGCTGTGTAAGAAGAGAGATCTAAGACGACAAGCAGCCTCCTGCCTTCTTACCCTGTCCCTCCCTCCACCGTGTTATGATGCAGTGAGAAGGTCCTCACCAGGTGCAGCCCCTCAAATTGAAATTTGTAGCCTCCAGAACTGTAAGAAATAAATT
Source organism: Lepilemur ruficaudatus (assembly GCA_963574885.1). Lineage (NCBI taxonomy): Eukaryota > Metazoa > Chordata > Mammalia > Primates > Lepilemuridae > Lepilemur > Lepilemur ruficaudatus. The sequence continues at coordinate 119,472 of CAUYRT010096632.1, forward strand.
TCTTTTCTTTATAAATTACTCAATCTATGGTATTCTATTATAGCAACAGAAAATAGATAGTATGATATTATATTTTGATGCTAGTAAACACTTCTAGATATGCAAATATAGCTAAAGAAAGGCAACAACATCTTAACAGTGAGTATCTCTGGATGGTATAATTATCAGTAATTTTTGTTTTTCTTCTTATTCATTTGGGTTTTCTACAAAGAATATGTATCACTTTGCTGCTAAGGAAAATGGGAAGTGTTAGTTTTCACAAAGAGAAAATACCCCCAAAGAGCTTTATTTTCTCTTAGCATTAGGTTTAAATTGTTCGCATAGGTATGCACTAGAACAAATGATTGACTGTAGCTAGAATAATAATGCATAAGTAGTAAGCATGATAGAAACCATTTGAACAATATACCACGACTCTCACTATAATTCGGCCCTCAGGGTCTATGTCACAAGATTGTATGATGAGTTTAACAATGTTCAATGACCTGCTTCTAGAACTTGAAGTAATAAAGCCTTTAGGTTAAAGACTTCCTGTTACTAAATTTTGTGCTCTAATGCATTGCATTATAGCGGATTCTACTCCTCTTGTATTTTAATGCACATTTCTTTTGAAAATTTTGTAAAAAGACAAGTAACTTTGGATGACATAAGTTTGTAGGTCACACATCCATCTGAACCTGTCATTTACCCAAATTACAAAGCCATCATGTGTAATTTGTCTCAATTAGCAATTTTATAGTTTGCAATTAACTTTACTGTTAATTGATTCTTGCTGTAATAAATGCTTGAGGAAGTGAAATGAATATGATATAATTCTTTGTCGAAGAGAAAAATTGGGGGTTGATGTTTGAGTGAAAGCTGCATTGCCTTGAAAGGGCAAATATTTTTCCTGCCAAAAAATGTCCCCAAATGATTGATGGGAATTTGTATCAGTTCTTATGAAGACTGGAAACCATATAGATAATTTTAGTATTGTTTTACTTTTTATTTTTTACTTCTTTTTCTCATTAAAAATGTAATTTTACCAAATTTTTTAAACATTGATGTCTACCACTCTCCTTAAAAGATATAATTAAATGTGCTTTCATAAGGAAATCTATTACAGTAACAGTTTGAGGAAGCCTGTATAAATTTGTAAAGGATTAATTTTATATCTGAGTCACTCACTAATGCAAATGGTAATTTGAAAGCTTGGCTTGTTGTTGAATGACTAAATATGTTTCGGTGTAGCAGTTTGTGTTATGCTCTCTAGTGGTTAAGGAAAACTTTCAGTTTAAAGATCTCGTTATGTTTATGAATATATGGGAGGGATGGGTAAAATGCAATTA